>CAUYTI010065052.1:0-43265 GCA_963575145.1 Galago senegalensis
CAGGCGCCCGCCACAACGCCTGGCTATTTTTTGGTTGCAGCCGTCATTGTTGTTTGGTGGGTCCGGGCTGGGGATTCGAACCCGCCACCTTAGGTGTACGTGGCTGGCGCCTTAGCCGGTTGAGCTATAGGCGCTGAGCCCCCAATTCTTCATTTTCAATATCATGCCATTGAAAGTCATTCTAAGGCTGGACATAGTGGCCCATACCTGAAATCCCAGAACTATGGAAGGCTAAGGCAGGTGGATTGCTTGAGCTCAGGAGTTCGACACCAGCCTGAGAAAGAGCAAGACTCCATCTCTACTAAAAATAGAAAAATTAACCAGGCATTGTGGCTGGCACCTGTAGTCCCAGCTACTATGGAGATTAAGGCAAGAGAATTGCATGATTCTAAGAGTTCCATAGCACTCAACCTCAGGGCAGCAGAGTGAGACTCAATCTAAAAAAAAGAGAGAGAGAGAGAGAAGAAAAGAGAAAAGAGGAGAGGAAGCAGAGGAGGGGAGGGGAGGGGAGGGAAGAAGAGAAGAGAAGAGAAGAGAAGAGAAAAGAAGAGAAAGAATGAAAGTCATCTTAATTGTTAGTGTTTTGATAAGTGAAGGTGGAAACAAATATTAAGCTCAGGTGAAGGATGAAAGCATTCATGTCCAGGAATGCACAGAGCTAAAGAAACTGTGATGGGGTGGGAATTTTATAATTCTCTCAAACAAACTGGTCACTTGCCTATTAGTGATTTTTAGGTTCACAACTTTTGTAGATACTACTACTACTACTACAAATTGAATAGTGGCACAGGTTATAAAAAAATCAGATTTATTTTTTCTTCAGAATTGGACAATATATTTTTGGAGTTTATGCCTATCTTTACTGTTCAGGTATTAATGGGGTTCGAAGAAACTGAATGAAATTATTTAGGATTATGGCCTTAAAGTAAAATCTCACTAACTGATGTGTGGCTAATGCTACAACATTAATGTTTTTTTTTACGAACATTATAAACTGGTAACTAGGTTACTTGTTCTAAAAAAATGTTCAGTATTTTTCTTCCCTTAATTATTACTAGCTAAATGCAAATATAAGCGTTTTATTTTTTAGCTAGTTTAACTCAACAAGAAAGAGAAAGTATCAATTAATATAATTAAAACTACAACTTATTCTTTGCAAATTTTGATCTAGTAACTCAATGAATTCCTGTTTTATTGAATTTCCAAAGGAAGTTAGTTGCATTAGCTAATCAAAATTTAGCATCTAGATATTATTTGTATAAAGTATATGTAAAATTGTTTTCCTGAATATGCCAAATAACTACTCTTAAGTATATGATCTTAAGAAGCTTGTGCTATCTGTCTATACCCCTATTCAGGAAGGGCAACTCGCAGACTCCCATATAAATTCTGAAAGATGCAAATGGTAGGAAATAGAGAATAGATGTTACGATGAACTAGTCGTTCTTCCCTAACCTGGTTGCTGCAAGCTATCTCCTCTTACTTTATTGGATTTCTTATATTCTTCATACTCAGAAGAAATATTAACAGTATCTATTAAGTAATAATTTATGAAAAATGAAGGAATGTGTAACTTTAGCAGTTATATACTACATTTTATGAATTCCATAATTTGAGAAATAATAAGTCTTCCAGGCAACGGTTGTAAACTGATTTTCCTTAGGGGACATTTAGAACTAGATGTAGAAAATTTACTCTTCAATAAATGACAGTAGAAAAATTTGTTCAGGAACTAAATTAAATAAACAAAATGTTCACATGGTTATTCTGATAATTATGCTACATTATCTTTACATATGAATGCAATACGATATTTTATTATATACTATGTTAGGCATTCACTGATCTATGAGCAAAGAAATACTACTACTGAAGTTATCTTAAATCATTTGAAACAATATTTTTAAAAGTTGGAGCTTGTTAAAATATCGAATTATGAGGATCTTACTAAAACTAGCTTTTTCTTGACAAAATATATGAGAATGTCAGGGTCCCGGCAGCTGCTTCTGTCTTCTGTTTTTGGAGTGCTCTTGACCAAGGTGCTCTTTGCTCTCCAGGTGTGAGCAAACACTCAGAACAGGATTAAGTTGGACGGCACCAAGTGGGGTGCCTGGGGAACAGCCCTTGTCATTCTTCCCCAAGAGACGTCAGAAAGTAAGGCAAGCATAAAGCAAAGAGGAAGAGAGAGAGAGGTTGACAGCACAAGATAGGCAATGAATAGGCCTCCATTGCTGTGACAAGAAAAGCCTTGGCACAGCTGGGGTTCCCTTTCATATTGCCTGGATTGACCTTACCTTATGGTTCAGAGGTCACTTTGGAACCAGAGTCTTACTGCACTTACGGACATCTCATGAGCCTCTCTGAAAACCCACTGGGTGGGGTGCAGACCACAGTATGAATTTAAGCTCATGACATGATAATTAGCCTTAGGGCTGTTTTAGGTCACCTTCCAGATTCTGTGGTACCTCTGCTGGGTCAGTGGTCTAAAGAGTTCTCCCCATCCTTTTGTGGTTGGCATACTAAGTTCTGATTGGTAGATTGGTAGGGTGTGAGCAAACCCTCAGAACAGGTGTGAGCAAACCCTCAGAACAGAATCAAATTGGACAGCACCAAGATGGGGGCCTGGGGGAACAGCCCTTGTCATTCTTTCCCAAGAGAACCAAATTTCTAGCTATGTACTTAACTAAAATACTTAGCAGGAACAAGAGTTTATGAAATATACAAATTAAATCACTCATTTGGATATTAGATCTTTTTAAAGGAATTCTCCAGGTGTACAATATAAAAATTCTTGCAAAGACAGTATGATGGTATGTGTTACCGAGATCACAAATAAGATGCTATGTAGACTTTACTGTGGAAAAACAAGTAGTGGAAGTGAGTCTGCTTCTGAGTAAGTATGGTAGAAAGAAATACATTGTAGTATTAATTTTATTCTTGTTAACATGGCCAACAGTCTCAAAAGCACTTTCACCATTTTTAGTTTTTGGTATTTGAAAATAGTTTCTTTTCGCACATATGTTCACTTCCTGCAACTGTTTCACTAGCAGAAGTTATAACTTGGGGCCAACTGCTGCAATAACCTTCAGCAGAGAGCAAATGATAGGTCACTTGACATTCTCAATCATGACTACATTTCAAATGGAACGTCTCATAAAGACACTCAAGAAAAACATCTTTTAAAAAAAAATGCATACCAGGCAAATATATCGAGAAATTATTTACTAATATAAGGTTTTTGTTTGTTTGTTCATTTGTTTTTTAAAGGAAATGATAAAGGAAAAGAGGGAGGTAGTTCTTGATTCCTTTTCATACTTGGAATATCTAAAATATTTGGTTATTACTTTTTAAATTTGTATTTGCTTATATATTATTATCCTTTTGTTACTAGGTGATAGAACACTGTAAAATTTATATTATTATCTCCTACTAATTCTAGCTGTTGACAGGTATGTAAATATCAATCAAATCTCTGCCAAAATACATAATAAACCAATGATCAGAATTACAAAGAAATGTTTTAATATATCTAATACAATATCTGCCTTGGAGGATTAAATTTTAAATATATATATCAATAATGAATTCTTTATAGCAATGTATAAACATTTCTGCTTTATTGTACATTAATTGCACAAACTATTGTGATATCGTCATCGCTGGAACTTTCAAACCATTAACTTTAGTGTTTGAATAGTATTTTGTGGTGCCTCATAAAATCCCGCTGAATATAGTCCTAAGCAGCAGCTTAACTGTGGAACTGGATAATCTCAATTTTCAAATAAAGGTTTTTCTTGTGAAGCCTAACAAACTCTTTCAAGAAGTTTCATCAGTCTCATATATGAAGTTAAATTTATAGAACAATTTAAATTCTTCATTAGTTATTCTATCCTCTCCAATATTTTTTCCCAGATGTGAAACACAGCTATCCCTGCCCATTATCAAGTATCAAAGTCTTATAATGGGGTGCCTGTGGAAGTGTACAGATTGAACTTCCAGTGTTTAACGTACATGGCTCTAATTGTTTTAAGTCTTTAGGACAAACACAACCCACAGCCCATTTTTCACATTGGCACAATCAATAGCTACATGATTATAATAGTCAATTATGTCCCCATGAAATATTGGAACCCATCCTTCTTTATCTATCCACGCTTTTCCTGTAGAGAACTTGCATCTTAAAGTTAATTGAATGACATTGGGTTTGTCTATTGCAACCTTTATCGGTAAATGCTAGATTTCTGTTTGTCCACTAATTAGAAGTTAATCTTTTCTACAATACTCTCTGTCTTTTCTGGTGCAGTCATAATCTTAATATCTTGTTGTTCCTTAAAGATGTATGAGACCATTACTAGAAGCACAAGAAGAAAAGGCAGGGTGATGAATGCCATGTTTCCTTTCTAATCAAAGAGAATTCTTAAAGTAATTGAAATGCTTGCTGCTGTGGATAAGAGATAGTTAGGTATTAACAAAATATAAAAATAGTAGTAAATTTTCTAAAATACTTGCTTTAAGTTGGGTTTAGTGTCAGTTCCAGGTACTGAAAGAACTCAAATTTGAAATGCTTTATGAAAGTCACAGTCCAGTACTCCTGAGCTACTGTCAAACATACTTTAAAAGGGAGAGAGAGCATTCTTGCTTTCAGGATTACTTTATCTTTTTCAAGGCCAATCATAAAGCTCTCAGGC
Organism: Galago senegalensis; assembly: GCA_963575145.1. Classification (NCBI taxonomy): domain Eukaryota; kingdom Metazoa; phylum Chordata; class Mammalia; order Primates; family Galagidae; genus Galago; species Galago senegalensis. The sequence continues at coordinate 4,689 of CAUYTI010065052.1, forward strand.
ATTTTTGTCCACTAGACTGGTGAATCTTAGCCAATGAGGTTTTTTGGTTGTTTGTTTGATTTGGTTTGGTTGAGTTTGATTCATCCATTCTACTTGTCTAAGAAAATTAAGTTAAGAGAATGTGATAACTAAAGGGAATACACAAATATTTGCATAAGTATTATGATAGTAAAAATAAAAATTCATCCTTCTGTTTGATTCATTATGCGTTGATATTTCAAATATAGAAATTTTGTGTTTTGGGAGAGGGTTTACCACTGTCTTGCAACTAGCTTTTGAAAAAGGAAAGTTATGAGGGCATGCAAACATTGTATTCACCACAATTAAATCAAATCTTTTATCTTTCATAGGCATTAATTCTTTGAAGTCTAACTAACACCAGATTCCTCATAAGGTTGTTGGAAAAGTTTCTTCATGTTTCTTGAGAGACGTATGTAATAAATTCTGTTAAAAGATAGTAAATTTGTTTATATGTTTTGAATAATTTTAATTTTGATCCATATTATAAGAGTCTACTCAGGTTATTTAATTTGTGACACAAAAATTTTCATCAAGAATTAAGACCATAGTATAGAAATTTTTGTGTTAGATACTATGCAATTCCCATAAAGCGTCTGGCTTTCTTTTATTCACTTTTCTATATCCCTTTTTTGATTTCAATTCGTGAAGTTTTTTTTTTTTGGAAATTTATCTTTTGCATTTAAAATGAAGTTTTTATGGTGGGGCCTGCCATGTTTTTACATTGCCATGTTTTGTAGTCTTGACAGCAAAATCATTGTCTTGAGAAATGTCATTCTGCTTTGTATGCGTTCTACAATGGATTATTGATATTGAAGAGACAGGTATAAGCCTCTCAAAAATAGGCTGTAAGTTCTTCATGAGAAATTTCAGTTTCTATCAAAACCAGGAATCCCCTGTTTTTTTTCCATTTCTCCCTGTTGTTTATATGACAGATACCAAACACTTAATACAGGACAAAATGTAAACTACCAAACTTTCAAAAGAAGTCACTACATCATGGAAAGACTTAAATTGGTCCTTAGCCCATCAACAAATATTATTATATCATATTTGGAACATGAATATAGAATAGAATTCCATCTATTTGAGAACTAGTGTCTCCTATAATCCTGCATAGTTGTGATCATCTATTAATATTTGAGTAGGATCTGCCAAAGTAGGAACAGAGCTTAGGAGACTGCATCTCCTACATAGTATTAGGTTTGGATAGTAATGCCTGTTTCTATGTAGTTTGACAGCAGCACTGAGAAATACTGGGTCTTCTGAACTTTTAAGGAAGCTGTCAAGAGATCTAAGGTAAGGTTTGAAATGTTTCAACAAATGTGGCTGCTATTTGCCATCTAGTGCCAGCACATCTGTAAATAAGAAATCTGCTACTAGTTTCTAGTTTACTCTCAACTTCTGAGTTAAAATTATGGTAGCAGCACTTTTATTTTCATTAAAAATATTGTTTAAGATTTCTTTTTTTTTTTTTCAAATTTTAGAATCCTCTAAGATGAAGGATAGACTACAGCCAACTTCAGTTGCTCAAAGTCTTTCAGAAGCTAGGAAACGGAGAATTATCAGGAATCAATTGCCCTATTATTTTGTTTTTTCCCCTAACAAAAGGTGGGGCAGGCTTTTGGGAAAGCAGTATAGAAGTTCCTCACAACATTCAAAATAGACCTACTACATGATCCAGCAATTCTACCTCCGTTTATGTATGCAAAAGCAATGAAACAATGCAATGAAATATGTATCTTAGTAATATCTGCAGGGCCAAGTTCATTGCATTAGCTACAATGGTAAAGATATGTAATCAAACTGTCAGATAATGAGATAAAAACAGGGATATATATATGTACACACACAATGAAATACTCTTCAACCTTAAAAAGAAGGAAATCTTGTTATTTTAAATAAATATAAATTGATCAGGAGGACATTATGCTGGGGTATTAAACCAGGCAAAGAATGACAAAATACTGAATAATCTCACTCACATGTGGAATCTAAATAGTTGACCTTGTAGGAGTGAAAGGAAATTTCCCCTTTTCCTGAAAGTTGGATGAAAGTTCAACTTACAATTAAGGCAGATTAATAAGAGGAAGGATTTATTAACTCTACAAAGGGAGAGAAATCCCAGAGTGATAACTCAGTTTTCCAATGGAGTGCTAATATTTCCTTTTGAGGGGGGTGGTATTAAAGAGTATAGAGTGATAAACCATTGGTAGAAGGGTTTCTATTCTAGGGAGAACAAATGATGAGGGGAAGTAGATTGACTTCTAAATTAACCTGATTTGGACCAGGTCTGTTTATATTCTTGATCTTCATTCCTGCAATATATTGAGATAACAGAAAGTAGGAAGTAAAATCAATCTTCCTCTTTGATTTTCTCATTAGGTAAGTCCAGTTTATGCAGAGAGAATGAAAGCCTCTTTCGGTGTTTCTTGCCCTGAATGGCCTCCAATTCAAAATATTCTTTATACCAGTGAGTCATATTTTGAGGTGAAATTTCCTGAGTTCTTCAACCTCATAGAAGCAGAGACTGGCCTGGTGGTTCCCAGGATCTCTGGGTTGGGAAGAAGAGGGAGTTGTTGGTCAAAGGATACAAAGTTTCAGTGTTGAAAGATGAGTAAGTGCTAGACATTCAACATGGTGATGAAAGTTAATAATACTTAATAATAAGTTAATTATACATGAAATTTATGTAATTATCAGAGTATACCTTAAGTTTTTGCACCTCCCACATATGAATGTAACTATGTAAGTTGATAGATATAGTTAGCTCCATTGTAGTAGTCATTTCATAATACATGCATATCAAAACAATCACTGTACACCTTAATATACACAATTTGTTTGCCAAATATACCTCAATAAAGCAAAAAAAAAAAAAAAATCCCAAATTTCATCAATGAGTTTAAAAAGGCAAACAAAAAAATAACAGATAGGTTCCATCAACTGTCTACAATACCATACTTGTCCCAAAAGTTGTCTAACCTTTTTTTTCCCATTAGATAATCTGATTTATAGAATTAGTGGATGTCTAGATTGTAATGTAGTACTTCCTGTGGCTAACAACAGGGGCCCTAAATGTTTACTCTACTTTTGCAATATTACAATTTGTGTAGTGAGGACTCAGTGCACTCTGAAGCAAGAAATTGCATTTACATATCAGTTTAGTTTTGCTCTTTAGTTTCTTAGGCCACCTGCAAAGAATTTACGTATTGAACAATTATGGATCCTTTTTGAGGGACAAATTTATTTAAGATTTTTGTAAATGATCACACAAAATAAAAGACCCCTGAAATTCTTGATGTATTCTTTACCAAAAATATTGAATTCTTTTATAAGTAAAATACCAACAAAATTTTAGAATCATCCATGGGAGGAATAAGGGAAAAAAAGAACACAAAACATTGATTAACTACAAAGAAAAGTTTTGCAGATGATAGTATCAAAATTAGAATAGTTGCAGGGTTGGGAGTAAAACAACACAGCACTTAGAAAAACAACACATCTATTTACTTATTTATTTATTATCATGTAAAAACTTATATAATCATTGAGTGGTGACCAGCTAGATCAAACTTAAGTACTTTCTTACTGGAAGTAACAGAGTATTACAGGTGAGTGGCCTTTTTACTTATCCTTTGTTTTCTAATTCTCTTATAATTGCTTTACTTTTTGCAGTTGAGCTTCTGTGGAAGTATATTATTTTATACATAGTGATGCAGGGTGTCCCCCATTCAGGGCTGGACAAGGACCCTCCCATTTTCTAGGCCTAAGTGGGCAGACTTTCTTCTCAAAACTGCACTCTCTGAATACAAGTAAGAAAGGAGAGGGCAGTTGAGCAGTTTTTACATGGAAGCAAGGCCCCTTTTGGACCACCCAGTGGACTCTCCAAGAGGTTTTCCTAGGAGTGGGAAGAACTTCATTCATTTGTTAATATGATCATTCTGTTGCGGGGAAACCAATGCAGACAGAAGACTCCAGGCACCAGTTGACTAGAGGAAGCAAGTTTATTCCGGCCAGGGGGTAACTCAGAACACCAGGGTGTCTCCAAAACTGAGCCCCCTGACTCAATCTCTTGCCTTTCTTTTATTCACTTTTCAGGGTGGGAGTTCATGTGAGGGTCATAAAACAGAGAGAGATATGACATCATCCTCAAGGTCCTGGGCTCAAAGGGGAAGGTCAGATTCACCCGTGTCCTTGAGACTGGTCAGACCAGCTGCCCTCAAAGGCGATAGAAGTCCAGGGAAGTTACTAGGTTACAATCTAGGCCCCAGGTATGTCAAGGAAGAAACATACAGACAACAGAAAAGGCTGTGGCTTGGCAGAGGCCTACACAGGGCGGCTAGGACAGATTCTTTTCGTTCTGCGTTTACTTTCTTGACTCAATTCAGTCATTAATCAACATTGAAATTTGTCAAGTCCTGGCTAAGTGTAGTTTGACAAGACTCACAGGAGGTTTTCCCACTTGAGTCTCCCCCACACCCCCAGGGACTCTGGTCCTTTCCTTCCTTCCTTTTTATTTCCTATCTGATAAATCCTTTCTTATCACTGATCTCTGGGATCTATGGTTTCATTCTTTGAATCCCCGAGACCAAGGACCTACTGCAGAAAGAAATCTTTGCCACAATGGGCTATTCCCCAGAGCCCAACATGATTCATCGATTTTCTTCCATTCATGGTATTTTTTCAGCTGTGTGAGAACGACACTCTCTCTCTACCCTTCCATTTCCTTTCAGAAGAGGAAAAACCAAACCAGATTCATTTTTACTAAGGGAGCTCTATATACATTCAATCTGGAGTGGAAAATATGTTAGCCTTTAATTTTCACCACAGGTCTCTCTCAGATTGGTTTGCAAAAGAATATGGAGAAAGAAAGGGCAGTTAGAGGAAACTATCACTATGAAAACCACAGAGGAAAAATAAAAAAGAAAGAACAAAGAAAAATAGAAAGGCTGAGTCAAAATATCAAAAGCCAAATTGACTTATTACCAGATTGAAAGCAAGAAATATTTGAGCAATAGACAGTGCTAGGATCTACCAGAAAATAGTTTAGAATAGGTCAGCATAAAAGAACATAGCTGAAACATGCTTTACCAGTCGCCACCTCTGAGAGTCCCCAAATCCATAATTTTTAAGCCATCTGCCAAACTCGTTCATAGCTACGAGTTTTGTCTTTCTAAGCCTTCCTGAATTCTTTTTTTCCTTTGTTCAGGGTCTCTTTCTACAATCCTTATTCCACTGTCCTTTTCCATGATTGCATATGGTTTTCCTTCCTTTGCCTCATTTAATACAGGATTCTCCTGGTCAGGGATGGACAGGGACCCCCTATTTTCTAGCCCTGGGGGAGCTTAGAAATCAGTTTCACACAGACTCCATCTCTAGGCAAAAACAGGTTCTCTGCAGGCTATATCCTCTGGATAAATATGCTCATAATATCTCATCTGGGCTGCCTCTCCCAAAGCAGGGTTTATGCAGGACCATATTCATATTCCTAAATGGGGGGCAGTTTTGAAATTAATTTCTGCCCACAGGCTCCAACTGACTGTGACATGTTCCAGACATACAATCCATCTCCCTAAGATTCCTAGCTTTCAAGACAGAAAAAGTCACATATACACCCCTATGACTGAAGTCCCTGGTAGGCTGCCCACTTGGTCCCTGTCCTCTGCTATAGAAGGTTCTGCTCCCCTCTTTCCTTTATGCATTTCTTTATCGGTCAATAAATTCCGTCCTTTTGCTTATTGGCATGATCCATGGGTTCATTCTTCAAATATGACCAAGGACCTGGCAAATAAAGAAATTCTGGCTGTACATTTCATCAGATGTTCAAAGAAAATTTCTTATTAATTAGACAACTCTAACTCAACAGCCAACAATATGCATATGTTTATTTCTTCTTTTTGTTCTTACCTTTCTGCAGATTCTCTCTAAATTGAGTAGATACTGCTAAGATTTGATAATAGTCTTTGAAATTCTACTACCTTTTCTTAATTTGAATTTGAATAGTCAAAGAGAGCAGAGGATAAAAAATAAAAATTGTCCAAGAGCAGTCCTAGAACTCTGGGAGGCCAAGGCAGTAGTTCAAGACCAGCCTGAGCCAAGAGTGAGACTCCCCATCGCTACTAAAAGTAGACAAAAACAGCTGGGCATTTTTTCAGCTGGCTGGCATCTTCGGCCTCAGCTAATTGGGAGACCCAGGCAAGAGGATCTCTTGCACCCAGGAGTTTGAGGTTGCTCTGAGCTACAATGCCAGGGCACTCTTCCTAGGGTGATAGAGTGAGATTCTATTTCAAAACACATATATAATTACATACATATGTACATGCATGCATTCATACATACATATTTTAAGGAATAATATTCACTGGTAAGAAAGGCACATAGATTTTTGGAGAGGCCTGGTTACTTTTTATGGCATAAGCTCTTCTGGCAATCCAAATAAGAAGTGGCAATGTTCATCAAATTAAGGCAAGAAAAAAAATGTAGGATTTATGACATTTTGATTTCTACCCCATGTTGTTATTTTTCAACTTCACATATTTTGTTTGTCTCTTCCCAAGTGACTAATATAACTACTCTCCATCCTGTTGCCTTCAGGGACTGATCAGAGATGAGAAGAGGTTAAAGGGGCTACAGGAATGTGGGAGACAACTATGGCTTTGTGGACAAGAAAGTGGGAAAAGGTGAGTGGGAACTAGTTAACAAAGTGTGCTGTGCCTGTGACACCGGTGACACATGGCCTGTGGACTAAGAATAAATCCCCCCATAGCGCAGAAATAATGACCCCTCACAAAATAAAGATAAGGATCCCCCTGATAGAACAATACACACTAGAATTGACACAATCATCACACGGCTAGCAAATACTTCCATGCCCTCACTAGTAAAACAACAGTTAATAGTCATCAATACAGAGTAAAGAAAATTGGATTTACGTGACAACTGAGCTGATCCACCACCAACAAAACCAGGACAGTCTGCCTGAAGGCCTCAGTGGAACCAGTGGGGGAATTCTTATAGATAAACATGGGAAGAATTGGAATGAAAATACTTACTTCAGGGTGTTGCCCTTGTGTAGTGTCTCCTCTCACTCATTAGGGGACTCTTTTCCACTCTCCTGGAAAAGTTCATCTTAGCTATGCTTTATTTTTAAAGACAATATACTCCCTTTCTTTACTTTGAGTAAACTTTGCTTCTATTCTACTATATTGTCATCTCAGCTAACCCATTTTCCACTCCTCTAGTTTCTTGCTTTCTCTTTGACTCAGCTGAATTTGTTAGATCTGCTGGAGGTAATGAAGTGGGTCCATTGAACATCTCAGAGGTGAACTCTCTCCCCTAACAGGACAAGGTCCTTTGTTCATGTTCTCAATTATCTTAATATCATCTCTCTATCATTTGTTTTCCCACATAATGTATGGATGAGAAAGGGCTCTTGGAGGTGGAATTTGGCCTAACAAGTGAAAGGGGCTCAAACTAGGTCACAGAGCACACTAGCCTATGTCCTTAACTCAGAGCGGATGATTCATTATTGGCTAAACACATTAAGGAATATATACTGGCAGTAGTTCTATGGAGAAAAGGTAGAATTATTATTGGGTGACAATTTGTCATTATCTATCACCAAATGTGAAATTAAGTATTTCCTATTTGTAAAATACCCTTCTAGCTGGTACTTTTTATAGCTGTTCCTTTATCATTCATTTTTTAGCATATGTATGACATGGTCAGAAAACTTTGCCATATTAAACCAATCTTCATATGCTATCTGTGTCTTACCATTTGTCCTATTTTAATTAATTTTAGAGTATGAATTACAGTCTGATGTTTTTCATTTGAGTATTTGATAATTTATTCATCTTGTTTATTTATTTGTTCTTTCTCGGAAGATTGTAAGCTTCCAGGAACAGAGAACTTATCTGTCTTGTTCAGAGGTGTATTTTCAGCTCTCCAAACAGGTGCTTGGCTTAAAATAGGCACCAAATAAACATTAATGGATTGAATGCCTGTACATAAAGGCAATTGTTTCTTAGTATCTTTATAACTTAGAATAAAATTCCATATAAACGAACACCTACCTATTTTGTTCATCTAATCACATCAAGTATTTCTGGAACACATTACAATAAAACAATAAATAAATGTATTTCCATTATGCCATGTGAGGAGAAATTCCATGTTTTTGCATACTCCCACATGTGAAATCAGACTGTAAATGGAAACACAATATAACTGAAAGAAACTATGAAAAATTGTGTAATTCTCATAAAGAGAATTTTATTGTTAGAATATTAATTCATACACATCAGAAAATGTACTTTGAAGATACTTAATGCATTTTTTCATCAAGCTGAAAAATTATTCCATTTCAGCATAAAGATAATGTAGGCTTAAATACAGTTATAGCTACTAGATCATTTTGCACAACATTAAACTGGCAAATGCTTTTAAGAATTTTCGATGCTGCAGTACTTTTAAACAACTGTGATGCAATTAATTTCTACTATGCACATAGGCAGCTAATAACTGTAGAGGCACCATTCAGTTACACAGCAAAAATTAAAAGGAAGAAAAAATAATTAGAATTGCAAGAAACGTGGAGTAAGAGAAAGTCCTTCTGGTTTGTATGTGAATCTATAAAGACTAAACTACAAATTCACCACAGTTCCCTTGATTGTTTCCCCTCCTTTATGGAATTATACGACATATATATACCCATCTATTATAAGGTTTCAACTAACCAGGAAACATAACTCTAAATGTATTGACTTAAAATTGGGGGTCTTCATGAATGTTAAAGCCCCCTCTCTGAACTGAATGAATCTTGTCTTGACCAAGGAGACCCCAGAAACATCCTGAAGCTGCTTTACAGGCCATAGGAAGGGGAGGTCAGACATGCCTCATCATATGCCCCTCCAATTTTGGAGATTCCCTTTACAACAAGATGCTAAATCATTAGCAGGCCTAATGTCCTTATACAAGACAGAGCTTAAACCACACCTCCACATCATCAATTTACTTAATAGATCCCTTAAATTTATATAATTATCCAGTGGCTTATCACTGATTAACAAACATCCTTATCTTATTTTAAAATATCTCAAGCTTTAAACATTCATAATTCTTTAACCAATTAACCATTTAAAAATATATCAAGGTTTAAACATTTGTAATTCTTTAACCAATTACAAAAGATCCCTTAAAGCACTGACTGCCACACTAGAAAAAAAGTTTTCCTTGGGGCTGAAGTGTTTCACATGAAAACATGATAAAAACTTTGAAAGCAAAATGACCCTTTCTAATTTATTGAAAACTTTGTTATTTTTTTACTGTTTTCTGTGTATGATTTATATACAACTCACATGATGGATGGCAGAATCAGTTTTTACACTGCATGCCATATGAGTTGTATGTAACTCACAATGTACTAATTGAAATTGTTTCTGAGAATTGAGTTTTGTTTTGTTTTGTTTTTTTCCTTCTATAAGTATTTAGCTGTGTCTGATTTGGACCTTACATGGTCCCAACTAGGACCTCTGAATTACAGAGGTGAAATACACCCCCCCAAGTATCTGCAACAGTGTCACAGGACCACATTCTATGAAATCAATTTTGTTCAAGGAGCCACCAGAGAAATATTTAAGAGAAATTGTACAACTGGAAACCAGGGTTAATCAGAGAACACAGGCTAGCATGTGTGGCATGATGGGTGGGCAGCTGGAGCAGGGTGGCAGGAGGTGGGGTAGAGGAAACACTGACCGCTAAAACAAAGAACAGAGCTTTCACAGTGGACAGGCCTGCTATGGACCTTCCTGCCCATCCGCCAGTTATGTATGCTTCACGAGGCCCTGGGCTCAAACCTAGTGTAAATGAAATACAACTTGTATACAGGAGTTAATGTGTGGAACCCACCTAACATGGATAAGCCCCACCCCCACCCTTTGCTTTGAGATAGCCCATATTTGCGGCCATACCAATGTTACGTTATCCATTATTAACTTAAGATCTGACAAGTAGTTCCTGCCTTCATGAATGTATAAAATCAAACCGTAACCAAGCTACCACTGGCACATTTTTCTTAGGATCTCTTGAAGCCATGTTCTCCAGGCCATTCACACATATTTATCTCAGAATAAGCCTCTTTAAATTATTTTACAGAATTTCAGTCTTTTTTCCTTTAAAAAATTAATGACCAAACTTGGAGCTTACTGTATAAAAAAATTACTTCTTTCTTGAAAATGATGTCTTTGGCTCGGTGCCTGTGGCTCAAGCGGCTAAGGCGCCAGCCACATACACCTAAGGTGGCGGGTTTGAATCCCCAGCCTGGCCCACCAAACAACAATGATGGCTGCAACCAAAAAATTGCCGGGTGTTGTGGCAGGTGCCTGTAGTCCCAGCTACTTGGGAGGCTGAGGCAGGAGACTTGCTTGAGCCCAAGAGTTGGAGGTTGCTGTGAGCTGTGATGCCATGGCACTCTACCCAGGGGGATAGCTTGAGGCTCTGTCTCAAAAAAAAAAAAAAGAAAAAAGAAAAAAAAATGATGTCTTTAAGTCTACAGTTTTCTTTGTTTTAGTTGTACATTATTTTTCTTATATTCATGTTATTAAGAGAAATATTTCTTCTATCTCCTTCAACTTTGGTGAATCCTCAGCAGTATTTATTGATTATTGCCATATTACCCACATTTCTATTATTGTCTCTTTTGTTTTTTAGGGTAACACTATCTTCTGGCATACCCTAGATATGAATCTTTATATGATTCAATAGTCAATCTTCATATGAAGAATATTTTGTCATAGTGTTTTATTTGTACTTTCCTTAATTGAGTTTGTATCTCTTTAAAGGATCAGCAGTATATTTTCAAATATTTTAGAATAAACATGTACAGGTTTTAAAGGGTTTGGTACTTTAAAAATGTGAAGTCACTGGTCAGTACCTTTTCCTGTTACATAATTCAAAAAGCTGTGGTATATAATAGTAACTCTGACCGAATTAGGGCTTCTTTGTGCCATTTTAAAGTGGGTGGTTTCTTATAAATGACAAAACCTAGCGGAAAACATTTGAAATTGTGGAAAGCCGCTTCTCTGGTACATTTTGTTACAGGGCACATTGGATCATTTGCCTGGCTCTATCTCTTTGGTCACTTCCTATAAACAAATTGGATTTCCTTGTGGAGCTTGGCCTGTGTGCAGCTGATAAGTCGTGCAGCAGGCTACGCTCCTATTTGGTATTCCACGTAGAACTTTGACTTCATTCTTTTCATCCAATTTTCTGGCTGTTATAGTTCGTAGTGATGTTTTTCCTCTTCTGCCTCTCCTTTCCCATTCACTCGAATACAATTCCTTTTCCTTTTCAGTGCTTGAATAATAAGTTGCTTTGTCAAGCAATACTAATATGCTGTCTCTAGTCACACTCCTCCAGTGACTCATCCTACACAAAGCTATTCTGCATTGCTTGCCTCCAGAAATACTAACAAATAACTACAAAATCTTTAGGAGCATGGGGCAGAATTTAACAATAAAATGCAATGAAAAAAGAAAGCTACAGAAGACTTTTTTAAATTTCTGCATTTAGTACCTAAATTTGTATTTATTTAAGCTAGAAAAATCATAAGATACTTCTAGGGACTAGTTAATACTAATCAGAATGGAAGATCAGGACCCACCATGTGCTTAGAACACACGGAAACCCAAACACCAATTAAAAGTGTGCAGAATAGTGGCAACTCTGACGCACGGCTTCCTACGTGCTATTGCCAGTTCTAAACATACTGCAGGTGAATAGGTCAGATTATCTTCAGTTTACAGATGAGAAAACTAACTAAAGCCACAAAAGTGAACAAATTTGCTCAATATGATGCATTTATTTATTTATTTATTTATTTTTTAGACAGAGCCGCAAGCTGTCATCCTGGGTAGAGTGCTATGACATCACAGCTCACAGCAACCTCCACTCCTGGGCTCAAGTGAGTCTCCTGCCTCAGCCTCCCAAGTAGCTGGGACCACAGGTGCCTGCCCCAACATCCAGCTATTTTTTGGTTGCAGCCATCATTGTTGTTTGGCAGCCCGGGCTGGATTCAAACCTGCCACCTTACGTGTATGTGGCTGGCGCCTTAGCCACTTGAGCCACAGGTGCCAAGCCAATGATGCACTTAAAAAGGAAGGTCTAAGGTTTGAACCAGGACAAGCAAATACAAAAGTTGGAATTTAAAAACATGACACTATGCTAAGGATTTCAAGCATAAAAGCTTATGCCTTTTTTGCTCTTCCTTTTGAAGAGTCACAGGAGTTGAAGCGCAAATCAGTAGTTTTTTAGTAAAAAGTCTAAGAGATTTTCTTCCTGTTGATAAATTTGCTGGAATGAAGGAAGTAGAATGTTTGGAATTAGTAATTCTGGGTATTATCAAACTTATTTATTAGAACTAATTAGCACAGGAATGTAATTTTCATCAAGTAATTAAAGTAGTAATGCTTGCCATTGTGTAATTCAGCATAACGCTGGCACTGAGGAGGGTAAAATGGCCACATGTAAACCCTCACTAAGTTTTAGAATCAATTGTATAGGTCAAATAAATTTGCATTAAAATGCATGATAAATAATTAAATACTAAAATACAATCAAAACAATAAGAAGGCCAAAGAGCTAACTGTTCCTTTATATGGAAATCATACAAATCAATCTTTTGCAAGAATTGGAAAATGACTGAACAACTTCTATGTAAAATACCCACTTTTCAAGCACAAGAGAGTTCGCCTGAAAACCTCACTAATAATTTGCATCTAAAACAATAAAAATACACACAGTAACATGTTGGAGAGGAATCTATATTTACCTTAAAATGTAAATATTTTGTTTGTTTTATGTGCTTGATTTATTTTACATTATATAAAGACAAGAAGCGTAGAATACCAAAGATTGTTTAAATAGCTTAATCAACCAAAACGAAAATATCTCAGTTTTAAATTAGGCAATTGTCTAATTACTGTAATGCCTATGAAATATTACTATGTCAACTCCACTTTTTCCTACAGGATAACATTCTAGTAAGCCTGATAAATGGTATCATTAAGGAAATTGACCTGGAAAATTATTTACTGATGCTTTTCTATGCTGCTTTCTCTGCATGGTACTGAGACGCCAAAGTTGAAACTTTAGTTAACCTGTGATAATATTTAGAAAAGGAAATTCAAAGCATATTCCATTGTTTAACACATACATACACATCAATGAGAAAATATTGTTTGTTTGTTTGTTTGTTTTTTGAGACAGAGCCTCAAGCTTTCCCCCTGGGTAGAGTGCCATGGCATTACAGCTCACAGCAACCTCCAACTTCTGGGCTCAAGTGAGTCTTCTGCCTCCACCTCCTAAGTAGCTGGGACCACAGGTGCCCACCACAATGCCCGGCTATTTTTTGGTTGCAGCCTCCATTGTTGTTTGGCGGGTCCGGGCTGGGGATTCGAACCCACCACCTTAGGTGTACGTGGCTGGCGCCTTAGCCGGTTGAGCTATAGGCGCCGAGCCATATTGTTTGTTTTTAAGTGATTTTTTTTTTGTACTCATTATAATTCTTGCTTTCCAGGTTTTGAGAAAGGTATTGTCTCATCGATTATTGAAATAGACACCAGAAATGAGATCCAGTATTTAGTGGCACATTAGGGGAACAAATAATTAGGTCAACAAAATAATTTACTGTAGATTTCAAAATCACTATAGGAATGGGACTGGATTATCCTAACACAAATAAATGGTAAATATTTAAGGCGATGAATACTTCAGTTATCTAAATTTGATCATTGCACATTGTAAGCTTGGATCAAAATATCAAATGTATTCCATAAATATATTCAACTATTATGTATCAATAAAAATTAGAATTATAATCAAAGGTAAATCTAAAAGAAAATTAGAAAAGTGGTCCTCAGTGTACAATTCAATCATTTTATAGCTGAGGAAACAGATTAAGAAATGTAGAGGTTTGGTTATGAATTTATTTAGATCTTCAGCAGCAAAATTTAGAGTGAACCAATTAGCCACTGGTTATTTTCAGAATTGCAAATACCTAGATAATTTAAGAGTTATCCATCAATCTCATATCTTAAGGAATGGGTAAATGACCTGCTTTCCTTTCTACAAGACCCCGAAACAACTGTGAGGTTGGAGGTGAGTTTAGGTACTGGGAGTTGGCTACCAAGAACAGAGGGCACAAGTGATGCAACTAACCATGGCACAAAGCTACAATGCATATACTTTAGTTATGCTGATGGTTTTAGGACCATATTGGGCAGGAAGAAAGCTAGCTGTGACACAAGGTAAGATTCAAGGGAAGAGTTAAAGAGGTTAGACAAATCATCGAGATTTTTAAAACTCTGCCTTTGCAAAAATGAGATCCCATACTATTACACACCTGTTAGAATGGCCAAAATCAGAATAGTGATAACAGCAAATGTTGACAAGGATGTGGGGAAAAATGAACTTTCATTCATTGCTAGAGGGGACACAAAATGGCACAGCCACTTCAAAAGAAAGTTTGGTGGTTTCTTACAAGCTAAACACAAGGTAGGACAATTAAGTTTGTGACCTCATCCCAGAAAAAGTGCTACACATCTACCTCATTGCTAAATATCACTATGGTCACCTTCAAAGTACTTCCCCTGGTAAGCTATGCACTGATGCCAGTTCCCAGTCCACTCCTCAAAGCAAATTTGGAACTCTATCTCTGGAATGGCCTTAACAGCTGTCATTGTAGGAGGTCTGACAGTGAAGTTTGCAAATTCACCCTAGAAAAAGTGCTAACTACCTCATTACTGAAAATGATTAGGGAAATCTTCCAAATACCCCCCTTGGGAAGTTATGCACAGATGCCAGCACCTAGACAACCTGTCCAAGCAATTTTAGAACTTTTCTTCTGGAATGACCATTGGAGCTGTCATCATACAGGGTCTGACAATTAAGTTTACAAACTCATTCTAGAAAAAGTGCTACATATCTTGTTGCTGAATATCACGAGGTCACCCTGGAAGTTTTCCCCTTGGCCATCTGGTGAGTGTAGTGATGTTCAGTAATGAGGTATGCAGCGTTTTTTCCAGAACGAGTTCACAATCTAAATTGTTCTACTTCGTATGATGAGTTCACAAATTTAACAGTCTGACGTCACATACTCTGATATATTATCCACAAATTGTGCTCTTTGAAATAAACCCAAATGAGGTGAAAACTTATGCTCACAAAAACTTGAACATGATGGAATTAGTAGCTTTATTCATAATTGTCAATACTTAGAAGCAAACAAAACATCTGTTAGCAAGTGAATATATAAATAGGCTGCACTACATCCAAAACACAGACTATTATTCAGCTCTAAAAATAAATGACCTCCTCGGCCCCCATTTGGATCCCCTTTAAATCCTTCACTTGTCTGATTGCTTTGGCTCAAACTTCCAACCCTATTTTGAATAACAGTGGTAATAAAGGACATCCTTGTGTGGTTAAAGTTCTAAGTGAAAAATCTTTCAAATTTTACTCTGTTACGAATATTAGCTGTAAGTTTGTTGTAGATGATTTCAATAAGCTTAAGAAATATGCTACGTATGCCTATATTCTTAAGTGTTCTTGTTAGAAAAGGATGCTGAATTTTAACAAATACTTTTCTGCATCCTTTGGGAGGATCATATGGTCCTTGTTTTTGCTTCTGTTGATATGGTGAATTAAATTTATGGATTTGCATATGTTAAATCAGTCTTGCATCCAGGATGAAGCCTACTTGATCCTGATGTATAAATTTTCTAATGTGTAGCTATGATATATTTAAGATTTTGTTGAATATTTTTGCCTCTATTTACATTAGTAAAATTGGTCTTTAGTTCTCTTTTTATTTTGGTCTTTTTCTTTTTTGGCATCAGGGTGATGTTTGCTTCATGGAATATTTTGGTGAGTCCGCTTTCCTTCTCAATGTTTTAGAATTGTTTTTGTAGTAATAGTACAAGCTCTTCCTTGAAGGTTTGATAGAACTCTGGTGTGAAGTTGTCTGGTCCAGGGCTTTTTTGTGGTTGTTATTGGAAGATTCCTTACATTTTCTTAGATCTCTATGCTTGATATTTCTCTGTTCAAGAGATCTATTTCTTCTTGGTTAAGTCTAGGTAGATGGTGTAATTCTAGGTATTGTTCCATTTCCTCCACATTCTCAAATTTCTAGGCATAGAATTTCTTATAGTAGTCAGAGATAATCTCTTTTATCTCTATGATATCTGTTTTTATTTTCCCCTTTTGCTTTCTCATTGATGTTATTAGAGATTTTGCTTTCTATTTCTAGTTAATCTGGTGAATGGTTTATTAATTTTATTTAGTTTTTCAATGAACCATCTTTTTGTTTCATTAATTTTCTGAATGAATCTTTTGTTTTTAATATAATTCATTTCTGATTTAGTTCTGGTTGTTTCTTTTCTTCCGCTAGGTTTAGGATTAGATTATTCTTTCTTTTCCATTTCCTTAAGATGACTCATTAAGTTGATCATGTAGTGCCTTTCTGTTTTTCGGATGTAGGCATCTAATGTGATAAGTTTCCCTTGTAGGATTACATTAGCAGTATCACAGGGATTATGGTATCCTGTAGCTTCATTGTTGTTATGTATGAGAAATTTAATAATTTCCTCCTTTATTTCTTTCTTGACTTGCCATTTAGCATTATGTTGTTTAAGTCCCTTGCCTTTGGGTAGGTATGAAAATTTTTGTTGGAGTTGAGTTCTACCTTTATTGCCTTGTGGACTGAGATAATACAAGGTATAATTTTAATTCTTTTAATTTTGTTGAAGTTTGATATGTATCCTAGGATATGATCTATATTGGAATATGTTTCATTGTCTGTCAAGAGTGATATATATTCCTTAGCTTTGGGATGGCGGGTTCTCTATATGTCTACTAGGCCCATTTATTCTAGAGTTCCATTTAAGGGCCTTGTACCTTTGTTTAGTTTCTTTTTAGAGGATCTGTACAGTTCTTCTAGAGGTTAAGGTTCCCAGGTATTATGATGTTATGAGGTATCATATTGCTCAGACCAATCAAGGTCTGTTTCATAACTCTGGGAGCATTTAAGTTGACCAATAAATACTTAGAATTGAAATGTCCTCTTGTTGTCTTATTCCCTTCACCAAAATGAAGTGTCTATCTTCGTCTTTCTTCATGCCAGTTGTTTAAATCCACTTGTATCTGAAAATAAGACTGCAATCCCTCTTTTCTTCTGATTTCCATTTTCCTAAAATACTTGTTTCCATTCCTTTACCCTGAGTCTTGATTTGTACTTCAAGGTTAGGTGTGTTTTCTGGAGACAACATATGGATGGCTTGTGGTTTTTTTGTACAATCAGCCAACCTGTGCCTCTTCAGTGAGGAATTAATAAAGCCATTAACATTTACTGAGAGAATTGTTAAGTGTGGAGGAGTTCTATTCATCTTTTTTTTTTTTTGTGAAAATCCATTGCTTAGTTTCATCTTTTACATCATTGTGGAAGTTAGGTTTGTCCTTCAGTTTCTGGGGGTTTACTTTGCTGGTGGTTTGCTGCAATGGTCAGTGTGGAGAATATGTCTAAGTATTTCCTGTAGAGCTGATCTTGTGGTGAATTTCCTCAATGTTTGCCTATTCATAAGGATTTGATTTCTCCATCAATTCTGAATCTTAGTTTAGCAACAAACATAATTCCATGCTGATAATTATTTTGTTTAAGAAGACTAAAGGTAGATGACCATTCTCTTCTAGCTTGGAAAATTTGATAAATTTGCTGTCACTCTGATGAATCTGCCCCTGTAGGTCAGTTGTCACTTATTCCTGGCTACTTGCAGAATTTTCTCTTTTGTCTTGACTTTGGGTAGGTCCATGACAATATGTCTTAGAGATGTTCTGTTTGAGTTGAGATGACCTGTAATTTAATATTCCTCTATAAGGACTGTTTTGGAATATTTAGTGAAACTTGGGAAATTCTCATTTATGGTCTCCTCCAGTAGGGCTTCCATTCCTTTGGGACATTCTTCTTCCACTTCAGAGATCCCTTTAATTCATATGTTTGAAGCCTTCTTGAAGTACCATAATTCTCTGAGTGAATGTCCTGCTTTCTCTCTCTTTTTTTCCTGCCTTTTTATCTACCTGTGTTAGCTGATGAGCTATATCCTCTAGTTCTAAGATTCTTCTCCATGTTCTAATCTGTTATTCGTACTTTCTGCTGCATCTTCAAATTCACTGATTGACTCCTTCAATTCCATAAGGTCCATTGTTTTTTCTATATTCTTTATAGCTTTTATCCATTTTTTTGGTTCTGTTTTCATTTTTTCATCAATTTCCAACATTGCCTTTTCCATCAATATTTTAAATTCCGCTTGTGCCATTTCCATTAATTCTTTATAGGTGGAATTCTGTGCACCATCTGCCTCAATGCCACCTTGGGGTTGGAGGTTTTGCTTGGGGTTGTTGCTTTGTTTTGGTTTTTCATATTGCTGGAATTTATCTGTTGGTTACTCCTCATGTGTATTTTCTTCTTATTTATTTACTTTCCTTACTTTTTCCTTCTCACTTCCTTCTTTTTAAATTACTTTGTCTCACAGATGAAGTGTTGAAATATTCTTTTGATCTAAATCCAAAAAGAAAAGACTGATAAAGAGCAATAAGGGGAGGGGGAGAGAAAGAAAAAAAGAAGAAAGAAGAAGGAATTGAAAGCCTGCCCATTCTAAGCATTATCTTAGAATGGGCTCTATGTTGGCTCTTCTCCATTTCAACCCCTCCCTGGCTCCTGTACTCCAAAACTACTTCTCTATGTCACTGGAGTGATATCCCTAGGTGGATTCACTCAGGCAGAGGTGGTTGGAGTTTTTTTTCCTCTGCCTCACATGGCATTCGTAAGTCTGTTTTTCAAAATCCAAAGGACATTACTGCTAAAAAAATGTTTCTAGTAGGCCATCTTGCTCCCTTTGAGAAGTGATATATCTACAAGATGTTATTAAGGAGGAAAACTAGTAATGCCATGTAATTTCTGCAGTTTTTTTTGTAATCCAAAAAACGATCCAAAAACTAAGCTCCACTCATTAAAAACTTAGAAAAAATGAAAAGCTAATGGATGCATACTTTTAATACTAAAAACCCTATCTTGACCTTTCAAAATGCCAACTGTAGCATACAGAAAATTAAACCTGAGAATGAGGATATCTTTATTCCAAAACCTATGGGAGTATTCTACTTGTAACATCCAGAGGTGATTCTTACCTTCAATACTTGAATGGCTTTTGGAAGTCTGTTTTACAAAGTTCAAATAAAAACAAAATAAAACAAAATTAATATGGACTTTAAACATGCGTTCACTTTCAAAGGACAATGAACTAATTAATTATCAATTCCTCAATATACTCTGTGACAAAAGAAAAGCATCCTTCTATTACATACTGCGGTCACATGTTATTGACTTTCAATGTAAAGTTGGCAACAAGTAAACACTAATCAAAATATGTTAATAAAAAAATTGTCCAGTTGCCTAAAGGAAAGGACACATTTTAGTGGCATGATGAGGTAAGCAGTACAGAATAAAATGGGAATGAATTTACTTCGGCTGTGTGTCCTTCAAAATGCTAAAAACAACTTTGATTCCTGTTTCCTTTTTAAAATTTGGAATAATAATGCTTGCTTCAAAAGCTAGCAAAAAGGTTTTGCAGTTTAACTTATATTTATAATGATATAATGGAATTAATTAAAAGCTATACAATTGATAGTTGTAATTGGGATAATATAGTCAAATCCCAATTTTAATGTCTTTATTTAATCTATTCCTTTCAATACACTGTTGCATCAAGATATTATGTATGAAGACTTTGTATATTATTTCCTAAAATATCTTTAGTGTTTGATTTTAATTTGTTTTATATCCAGGAAACAATTTTACCATTGGTTTTATTATGCAGTATAATTTTAGTGTGCATTGTAAAATGCTAACTACCTATCTTACTTCTTACCAAAGTCTTTTATTTTCCAATGATATAGCTCACCCTTTTTACTTACAAAGCTTTGATCTGACTTTTCTTTTTCCATATATTTTTTTGTGGAAACTTCTGAGTTGAGAAATTTGGGGCGTTAAGAAATGTGAAATTCACCTTCTTTTCACTGAGATTTTAAATTCCTTATAAATGCTTCAATTTAAAGAGTATTTTGTGGCGGGCCAAATTATAAACCTAATTCATGTTTAGCACTTATATGCCTCTCTCCCTTCGTTGTTTTCTTTAATACTGGATCAGTATATGAATTCTAATTTAGCAACATGTCATCACATAATTAAATGTATTACATAATGTAAAAATTAAAATTTAGTTTAGTATTTATGACCTAGAAAAGTCTGCATTAGTAAAATGTTTCATTCAAAAATTGAAGATGTTAATAAAAATTAATTGAATGTCAATCTTTTCCTTATTTTTGTGTAATAATGAATCTGATCTTACCATACTAAAATATGTACTAGTTAGCCACTATAATTCTGTGTAAAATATTGTACCAAAATTTATTGGTTACAACAGCAAGCCTTTCCTTATGCATATTTATTCTGCAGTTTATTTGTGCTTAGTCTCAACTGGACTCCAGTCAAAGATACTACTTTTAATGTAATTCAGGTAGGCTTATTTAAACAATTTATTGATGTCAGATCTTCTCAGAGTGTGTAAATTTTACTGCACAAGCTAACGCAGCTATAAACAGAAGCTGCTAATATAGAGATCCCCTGCTCATGACAAATCTCTGGGGAAAAATCAACAAACCATAAGAAAATTTAAATCTATTGTTCACGTACAGTTAGCTCGAATTCCATGGGTTAAAACTTTTATAAAAGTCTTATAGTTAAGAAAAAGTGAGAGTATTAGAAATATGCACCCCATCCTAAGGGAGGGGGGTGGAAGGTTAACAAACATTGCTGATATTACATCAGTATCAATCTTTCACATTCTGTCTTGTTAAAAAATTATCTTCTCTCAGGCATGTAGACCTGTATGCAATTACAAACTTATCAAGATTTGCTAAACATCTTATTCACTAATGGCATTTGATATGTTGATTTACATTTTCTATACTAGAATTGGCTTCTTCTATTTTTATTTTTTGAGAGATCAACAGTTTCACTTTTATTTACAGAAGAGTCAGAAATTCTAGAGAATACCCAGCATATTTCCTCAAAGAGCTGTTCTGTTTTCCTGTTTCCTTTATTGCTTTTATACTTTCACAGTAAAAGTAACCCTCAGGAATGTTATTAATCATCCTAGTGTACATTAAATAGATTTCTCTTCAGAGGTTACAAGGTTACACAGCATCTTCCCATTTTAAAGTGGTTATATCTTTAAAACATTTTTATTTTAGATTAAATTTATAGTTAGTGATTACTTTACTAAGTGTATTACTATATGTACTTGGTGCAGTGGGTCATTGTCTGGTACCATGGTCCTCAGAGCATTCAGTTCCTAACTTTAAAACAGAAAGCCTTGTGTGTGAATAAGCAACTCCAGCTGGTGGCACGTGGGAGGATCCAGCCTCGCCAAGGCCTGCTTAGCAGTGCCCTGTATGTAATGGTTATTTAGGATAACACTGGCCACCATCATTCTGAGCTTTCCTTGCCTTTGTCTGCTCCATTCATCTCTCCTGTTGTAAGTAAGGCAAGATCTCACACTCTAATCTTCCTCAGTCCTGGGCTATTAACATGTACTTTGATCTGAAATGTTTATCCTTTATGTCTTATTTGTAGAAGGTGTCATCACATGTTGAAGTATCAACTGTTATATTTTTTCCTCTTGACTATTTATTTTTTCTAGACTTGGCTTCTTTTAAAGTGAAGACTGAAGACTAGAAAAGACAACTTAGATGTCCTTAACATAGCCAGTGAGAAAGAGTATCAGAATAATTACAGTATATATTCTAATCCAAAACATAGAATAATAAAAAGAACACAAACTAACATTATTTTAATATCTATTTTAAAATTAGAGTGGGTAATTATTTTAGTTTTCCAATTCTGAAGGTGGGGAAAATTTCTTGACTAAGTTCTGCTTCTGTTGAGTTGCATCCTAAAGGATTTATGTTTATAATTTTTGACACTCAGGGGTACAATGGCCTTCCCTTTTTATTATCTTTGCCATATTTGAAGATAATATTGAAAAATATGGGATAACTACAACTGAGTAGTTCTTTCAAAATGTCTTTAGACAGGGGGCTCACAAGTTCTTTTACATTAAGTTCATTCATAGTCTGTTTTGCCGATATATGTCTGTTAAAACCATTGTAGATTTTTTTTGTATGTCCAGTCAACTCTATGTGCCAAAAATCTACCCCATGTTCTCCACTCCTTACAAATACTCTAGTTTACAAATATGACAAGATTTAATTAGGTAGCAATATATTAAACTGTCATCGTTTCAGTTTTGTTTTCAGGAACATAGGAGCTTCATAATTTCCCCATGTGCCTTTTTCCTGGGCATAAGCTAAAGAAGTAGGAAGCGTTCACAGCAACTTCTTCTCATACTTGACCACTAAAGTATAACTAACACATTTATTTATTTATAATTTTTGGAGACAGAGTCTCACTCTGTTGTCCCTTGCTAGACTGCTATGGCATCATACATCATAGCAACCTCAGTCTCTTGGGCTTAAGCGATCCTCTTGGCTCAACTTCCTGAGCAGCTAGGAATTTAGGTGGATTCAAGAAGGCAAAAAGTACATTCTATCTCAAGGAAGATAGGACAGGAGAAAATATTTGATTAATATCACTAGAAGAGTAAGGGAACCAAAATACAGTATACTTAAATTTCTTACTCAAAGAATGTTTAATGAGAATTTTTGAAAGACAGACATAAAATTTTACTTAGCAAACCACAAAAAGTAAAGGACCCTTTCTGAGTATGAATTCTGCTATTTGGAGTAACAAAGCAATTTTCATTATCTATGAAAAATCTAAGTATTTCAAGGTGGAAATCATTTGTTTTTAAAGCCCTGTATCTTCATAGAGGCACAAAATAACCTTCATTTTTATTTCTATTTCAATATTTTAAGAAATATCTTAGTACGTTTGCTATCCAATTTATAACTTAAGCTTATCACCTTTAAGTTATGGTATATAAAATTGCCTACAATGTTCTAGAATTTATCAGCATATGATTCAATATAGCATGACTATTAAAATATACTCCCTGTACTCTCATTAAGCAGTTTAACAATGCGTTAATAATTATATTAACTTTAAAATTGGCTTTCATTTGGTAGATAGAGAAATGTAAAGATACATCTTCTTGTTTCAATTAAATTTAAGCATTTTAATGGTTTAATATAGCCAATATGTATGATCACTTTCTTTAAAAAGTTAGGTCCCAAAGTTCATGCTCATTCCCTCTCTCTGTCTTTCTCTCTCTCTCTCTTTTGCCTTGTGTCTCTTTCTTTGTGCCTTCTCCCTTTTCTCTATCCACACACATAGACATAGACAAACTCATATGGTGGTTTCTATTACAAAAATAACTTATGTTAATATAATACAGCTGAATTATGAACACAATTTTTTGATAACTCACTGTCCATTAGCATACCAAAATCTTCTTTTTTTCTCTTTTTAGTATTTTTTAATTGAAATAGAATATGGTACATATTAATTTGGCAAAATGTGATGTTTTGATATATTCGTACTTTGTGTAATGATAAAATCAGCATAATTAGCATATATATCACCTCATATATTTATCTTTCTGGTGAGAAGATTCAAAGTTCTACCTTTTAGCTATTTTGATATATGTGATGCATTATCATTAACTACAGTTTTTCTACTGTGCATATGGAACACCAGAAATGATTCCTCTCACCTAACTCTGTGTACCCTTCCTCATCCTTTCCCATCCTTCCCTGCCCCTTACCATCCCAGCATCTGGTAACCACTATGCTATATTTTGCCCTTATGGGATCAACTTTCATAAAGTTTACATATGAGTGAGATCATGTGGTATTTGTCCTTCAGTGCTTGTATTATTTCACTTACCATATGGTTCTCTAGGTTCATCCATGTTGTCACAAATGGATGAATTTTATCATTTTCTTCATTCAATTATGTGCATATACCACAATTTTTAGCCTTTCATCTGTTAACAAACATGTAGACTGATCTCATATCTTCCTATTTTGAATATCACAGAGATGAACATGGGAATGGAGATAACTCTTTGAGATACTGATTTTGTTTCCTTTGGTGGTATACCTTGTAGTGGAATTGTTGGATAATATGATGATTCTATTTTTAAATTTTTATAGAAACTTCAAACTGTTTTCCACAAAGGCTGTTGTAATTTTCATTTCCACCAACAATGCATCAGAGTTCTCTTTTCTCCACTTGTTCTCCAGCATTAAAAAAAAAAATGATAATAGCCATTCTAACTGGAATGATGTGCTATTTCACTGTGGTTCTGATTTGTATTACTTGATGACTAACAAAGGTAAGCATTTTTGATATAACTGTTAGCTATTAATATTTGTATGTTTTCTTTTGGTAAATGCTTTTTGAGGTGTTCTAACCTATTTTTTAATCAGTATAGTTTGGTTTATTGATTTGTGTTTTAAACAATACAATTTTTTTCACTTATGCCTCTGGAGATCATAAATCTGAAACATACCTTGCTAAATCAGTATGTCAGTGGGCTGCACTCCTTCCAGAGCCTCAAGGGAAGTAATTTGTTTTCTTTCCTTTCCAGGTTCTCTCTGTTACCTGAACTCTTTGGCTTTTTTCCCCCTTCCCTCATCTTCAAAAGAATTGTTAATATTATGGCCTCTTCAAATATTTCTGACTGTTATTTTCCTGCCCCCTTCTTTCACTTTTAATGATACTTATGATTACCTTGGTCCTGTGCAGAATATCCACGTCATGAAGAGAGACAAAAGTAAGAGAAGAACATTGTCCACAGAACATTTCACAGTTCTGCTGTGTTCTAGTTCAACCAGAGAGAAACTAAAGGCTTTCATTACAGGTAAATCACCAAAGCAACACACATTCAAGAACCTGAAGCTCAAAGACTTCCCCATCATTTGGAGATCAAGTGACGACTGTCACGGATGACTGTTGCCCTGTTTGAGAAGTGGGTAAGGGGTACAGAATAATAAATGAAGAAGAAACAGCCAATCTACTTACCATAGACAACTGTCATGGCCACTGACAAACATGACCCATGTGACAAATGTGATGCTGAAATATCTGCCTCCACACATGATCTCAAACTAATGTAACCTGCCACCAAACTAATGTAACCTCTTCACCAAACTAATAATGGGTATCACCCAACATTTAAAATGCACTAGAGAGCCTCACTTCTGCACTAGATCCTTACTAAGACACAAACCTGTGGTTTGTCTGGGTAAACAACTTCATCCATGCATTAGTTAATGCTCTGGAACTGTCTTCTGAATTAGTTCTGTTTGGAATAAAGTTCAGCCAGAAATTATACAAAAGGGCTTCAAGAAAGATGGATTTGTCACAACCCAGGAACATTATCCTTTGGCCACATCAGATGGTCCATCTTCCATGGCATAATTTGAAGCAGTAGATTTCGAAGGTTTGTTGCAATGGTTGATGAGGTGGCAACCTGTAGTAAATCTGACCCATGAACAATTTTCCAAATGTTATTAACCAAAGTACAGACTAGTGAAGTACAGACTTGTATAAAGGAGCTTATGAAGTAGAAGAAGCCAGTGAGGATGAAACAGAAATTGCAGAGACTGAATAAGAAGGGAATGGCATGCATTTGGTAAAGTATTTGCTGTAGAAAAATGTCTAGGTATGCTGAGTGGTATAGATAGTATTAAGAGTGCTTTCTCCTTAATGTACACAGCTATCATTCACTAAAAAAAAAAAAAAAAAAAAAAAAAAAAAAATAATGCTTTCTCTATTTGGCATTAAGATTAAGAAAGAGATAAAGAAAAAAAAAGAAAGAGACAAAGATTGAATCTTTTTTTTTTTCAGAAAAACAATTAAACCATGAGCAAACAGTAAATGCTGAGTTTGTATGGTACTGTATGTACAATTTTCCTGTATTTAGATTATGTATGATTTCATATGATATTCTCTAATAAAAGCCATACAGAGAAGTAGAGTACATGTACATATGTAAATTGATGCCTCCTATGTGTTCTTTTTGCTTAAGGTTCCTTTGGCTATATGGGGCCTTTTCTTGTTCTGTAAGAAAGGTAGAATTACTTTTTCTAGATCTGCCAAAACTAATGTTTGTATTTAATAGGGATTATATTGAACCTGTATTTATCCAAAGGGGTCAGGAAAGCATTTTATGAAAAAGAAACCTGCCCTTGAATGTTTTAGCATAACATTTCACAAACGCAAACGTGCAGAAACAACCCATGTGCCCGTCACTACATGAATGAAATAATAACTTGTGGTGCATGTGTGCCATGAAGTCCTACTTAGGCATAAAAAATGGGGAACTAATACCTTTTGTATTAACCTGCATGCAACTGGAAACCGCTAATTCTTTGTGAAAAATCACAGGAATGGAAAGATAAATACCATATGTACTCACCATTAAACTGGAACAAATCCATGAACATTTATGTGCTCATATGGAAATAACATCGAAAACCAAATGGATGGGGAAAGGGGGATGAATATATTCACACCCAATGGATACAGTGCACACTAACTGGGTGATGTCCACACTTATAACTTTGACTAAAATGGTATAAGAGAAATTTATGTAACCAAAACGTTTGTATCTCTATAATATTCTGAAATAAATTTTTATCAAATATCTTCCCATTTTGCTTTAAAAATCTGATCTCTGTCTCCTTAAGTTGAGACTTAAGGATCTTTCCTCACTGTGTTACAGCTGTATCAGTCTTCTTCTTGCTCATCAATTAAGTCTGCTTCATTTCCATTTCTTCCCCTTTCTTTTTACTGGTTCCTCTGCATGGAAAATTATATCCTTGGGACATTTACATGAATGCTTCTTCCATCATTTAATCCTTAGCTTACCTGGTGCCTCATTTTTTTCCCTGTCATTCTAAGAAAAGTAACTTCCCAGTCACTAGTTTTTAAGTTAATTGATCATACTATCACTTACTCTGAAATTTCATATTGATTCATGTTTTATATATTTCATTTTCTGCCTCCATAACCTCCCACATACATACTTAAAAAGAAAGCTTCATAGAGGTCAATAACTTGTATGTCTCATTCAATGATGCATCCTCAATGCTTAATAGAATGATCAACACAATATAGAGAAATCGTGATAAATATTTTCCTAAGTAAATATTGGCAAGTGGTCAACTGCATAACTAAAATAATGAATGAACAATTAAATTTCCCAGAAACAAGACCAACCTACAACTTCATAAGAATTTTGTTACTTTGACTTTAAAAAAATTATGTACCGTTAGTTTAGTAATTAAAGTGTGCCAGGTATTAGTAATAATGTTTAGTTCAGTTGGGAATGACCTATGAAGAAGGTACTATCATCTTTATATCTCAGGAAGCAGAGAGTAGTTAATATATTTGTAAGCATATTTCCATTTCATTTTGAATTAGATAATATCACTACTGTACTGTAGTTGTTTTTAATTTCCAACTTAAATGATTGAAATTAAAAAGCTCACATATTTACACATAGTTTTCAAGAATGTCATTTTATGTCAGTGTCATTGATAAATATAGCCAGCTTTTAATTTCTGGGATATTCTTGTATGATGGCAGTGTTTCAGCTTTGCAACATCATAAAAACATAAAAACACATTATAAGGAAAATAAAACACACTTCTAAAATGATGAAATGTGAAATATCCTTCAGTGTCTATGTCTTTACTATTATGGCTGTAACTATTCAAGCAGCTATTAGAGATTCCATCAAGCTCATACTTCATCTTGACAGGTCAACCTTAGAGTATCAATATAAAAATGGATAGGTCATGAAAACAATAAACAGCCTTTCAAACAACCACATATTTAACTTGTTTCCTTAAAGAAAACAAAAAAATATATAAAATAGTCACTGATAGAGATCAAAAAGAGATCTTCACGCCACTAAAAAATCATAATAATTAAACTTGTAATATATATCAGCCAATGGCATAGCTATTAGCATTATTAACCATGAAAGTGTCATTTAACAAATAATTTAACATTAAAACATAGACCTGCCGTTTGATCCTGCAATTCCTCTTCTAGGAGTATATCCAAAGGACCAAAAATAATTTGGCAACAAAATATTTGCACCAGATTGTTCATTGCAGCTCAATTCATTACTGCCAAGTCATGGAAGAAGGCCAAGTGCCGATCGACCCATGAATGGATTAATAAACTGTAGGATATTTATACCATGGAATACTATGCAGCCATTAAAAATGAGGCCTTTACCTCTTTTATGTTTACATGCATGGAGCTGGGAAATATTCTTCTTAGTAAAGTATCTCAGGAATGGAAAAAAAAATCCAATGTACTCAGTACTACTGTGAAACCAATTTATAATCACTCACACTTGCATATGAAAAATCAAACACAGCTGCAGCCTATGATGAAGGAGTGAAGGGGAGAAAGAAGGGAAGGGAGGAGGGTGGATTGATAGAAGGAGAGTTGGTAGGGGGACCATACACACCTATGGAGCATATTGCAAGTACAAGTTGGATCAATCAGGTGTAGAGCATAAATGTCTTAATCCTATCATAGGGTAAAAGTGGTGAAGGCTATGTTGTTTAATAGGATGTAAGCATTCCAATTTGTACAAATAATCATCACATTGAATCCTATAATGGCATAAATGTATTCATGATCTATGTATGAAAGACTTAATAAAAAATAAAGAAATTACCAGCTAATCCACAATTTTGCTGTTATGACAAAAAAAATTTTAAATTACATTGTTTTTCAAATAGGTAATATTGTGTTGTAATTTAAATATTACAAATAACGTGGTTCCCAAATGTATGCTGTGATGCCAATAAAAGCCTCGGTGAGAATATAATGTGACCCAGACTTAAAATTTATAGAAAATTTTCACTTATCTGTTTTTACAGATTGTCGCAACCTGTCGGGCTCCTGTGGCCCTGGTCTCGGTTAGCGCAGGAAGGAACCAGGCGAGAAGCGGATTAGAAGTACAAGCTGGTGGAAGGCGGGCTAGCCCTTACTTTTCAGGTAGCCCCCAGCAACCTCCGCACCAGCCTTTTATTGAAAGGGAATCATACAGGTGAGGGGAGTAATTAACAATGACTGCGTGCAGAGGGCACGGGCTCCTCCCACAAGGAACTCCTGTGGAGGAATGGCCCGAGGTCCACGCCTCAGCTGCAGATCATCTTGCTCGGATGTTGGCATCTCCTACAGTGCCCTTCATCCAGATGGTGTACACTGAACCCAAGGGGTGTGAACTTACCCATCCTCTCCTGCCCCCTACCCTCAGCTTGGTTTTCCCTGAGGTTCACTTCTATATGTTGCATTTAAGTATTGGTCAATTAGTTCCAACTTGGTATTGAGTATCTGTGCTTGTTTCACTGTTCTTCTGATGTTTCACTTAAAATAATGGTTTCCAGTTCCACCCAGGTTGTCGCAAAACATACCACAATCATTTTTTTTTATGATTGAGTAGTCC
Organism: Galago senegalensis; assembly: GCA_963575145.1. Classification (NCBI taxonomy): domain Eukaryota; kingdom Metazoa; phylum Chordata; class Mammalia; order Primates; family Galagidae; genus Galago; species Galago senegalensis. The sequence continues at coordinate 34,322 of CAUYTI010065052.1, forward strand.
AATGTATTAATAATTCCTTTAAAATAAATTATCAAAAAACCAATGAAACTAATTTCTTCAACCTAAATGGAGGACTGTCCACCTTTAATTCTTGTTCAATTTAAACTTAATTGTTATTTTAACCAAGTCAGTTCAGTCAGTGTGCTAACTTTCCCTTTCCCAGAGGATTCCACCATGGCCCAGTAGGCAATGAGTCATTCTCAAATTCATGGTTTATTGTGAGAAATTCATATAGCCATGATCAAGCAAATATTCACAATACAAGTATTAAAGGCAGTATGCGAAGTAAGGTGGAGGCTCAAGAGACCAGTTCCCTCAAAGACAAACTCCAGCCTGTGAAGAAGTCTCTTTCAGGAGCAAGAGTGGTGTCTCTCTGGGAAGGGCATCTGGGCTACAGCTTCAGAATCCCCAAGGCAGATATTCCAAAAATGCTGTGAAGATTGCCGATCCCTTGATGTTGTTATGATTGTGGGTAGGTGCTCACTGTCATTCAGGGCCAAAGCCGGCATTTCATCCTCTTAGTCTATTACACATGCAAGCTCAGGAAATAACTAAATGGTAAGGGGAGTATTTCAAAGGTGACCGTAGTGATATTCAGCAATGAAGTATGCAGCACTCTTTCTAGACTTCGGAGAAAAACAACAGTACTAAGAACTCAATACACTTCAATTACTAGGTATCTGCTCAGAAGGATAAAAAAAATCATTTTACCAGGAAGGCAGTTGCACCACAATGTTTATTGAAGCTCAAGCGACATTTGCTTAGTCATCAAAGCAGCCCAAATCCCCATCAACCCATGAATGGATTAACAAATGGTGGCATAAGCACACCATGGAGAACTATTCAACTGTAAGAAAAGGTGGAGTCTTTACATTTTTTATGTTTACCTGGATGGAGCTGAAACACATTCTTCTTAGTAAAGTATCTCAAGAATGGAAAAAAAAAAATCTAATGTAGTCAATACTAATATGAAACCAACATGTAGACAACTACACTCCCACATGAATGATGAATCACAAATACCATCCAGAGGAGAAATCAGTAAAAAGGGAGGAGGGAGGAGGAAGGGTGATTGTTGGGATCTCACCTAATGAACACAATGGGAGGTGTTCATTTCAGCATGTCCCCTGGGGGAAGGGCTCAACTACAACTTCAACTTTACTTTAAAATTGAAAATAATGTAACATAAAAATTTGTACCCTCATATTAATTTTGAAAAAAAAAAATGAAAAAAAGCATGTCACTCTGGGCTTCATGCCACCTAATATAAGTGACTTCATATATCAGTTCCAGAAAAATAAACACTGATATGTCCAAGTACAGTCAAGACTGGACCTAAAATGAGGTAGTACCCACCCTAGTCCCAGAAGGTGAATAATACTTGGGCAGAGTTACTACCAATAATCTTGGCCCCTTAACTCAGTTCTTACTACATATGAAAGAGTACTTGCTTAAAGGAGTTTCTGTGACAAAAAGAAAAAGTCTAAATCTTTTTACTTTTTCTGTATCTTTTTCTTTTACTGTTTCTCTATTTTATGGGCAGGAATATTGACATGTTAGTGTATATCAGGATTAAATCAGCAATATTCTTTGTTCTGAGTTGTATTTACCTGGAAAGAGCCTATAACTTTGTGCTTATTAATTTGACCCCTTCTAGAGGGCATGTGCTAGGAAGTTGAGACTGACTTTGCTGAAAGCCTTAGGAGAGAACTGCTGGTTTACTAAAATAATGAAAAGAAGAACCAACTAAATGTAAGAACAAAGTACTCTTTTGATTACTCTACGAAGAGTTTGCCATGCCCAATTTCTTTCAATGTCTACAACTTCCTCAATATGCAAATGTGCAATCTGAAGATTAGAGGAGTTATGTAACTTACCTGAGGAAACACAAGTAGTGTATTAAAATCTTCCTCTCTCTACCCCCCTTTTTTTTATCACATTTTAAAACTCAAAATTTTGTACTTAATATAAAATAAAATAATGACATAAAATACTCTATACTATTTCAATGATACAAATATAACATTTAAAAAGCAATAGTTGGGTTAGGACAAGGAAAAAGTAGTTGTGATGCCTGGTTTCATTTTAGACTTTTACTGAGCACAAGTATCCAGGTAAATGTGTCTTTGCTGACTCACTGATCCACTCAAAGTACACTGGGTTTGGAGGAAAAAATACTGTAGCAGTTACATGATGCCTCGAGTATCCCTTATTTTTATTTCTTTTAGGACTTTAGCTTGGTATGGGATTGCTGATGCAGAATTTATTGGTTTGAAATCATTTAATTGCTTTCCCTTAGGGATTAACTGCAATGGTTACATTTTCCTTAAGTATTATTTTATTTTTATTAGGAAAAGTAAGTTTAGAAAGCTAAAACCCAAACATAATTTGTGTAATGAAAAAAAAATTAAGGAATTTGCATTTAGGCAAAACTTTGACTTTCAACCATGCTGCTTACTAACATTTTGACCTTAGGATTATTGAATAACCTCTGTTGAAGAATGACATCTCTTCTAGTTTAATTTACAATTTATTTCAATTGTCCTTTACCTATCTAAGTAATTTAACCAAAGTAAGAAATTTTAAATGTCAGACACTTAAAGAAAAAAAACACCTATTAATTAAAATAATAGACTCAAAAGACAAAAAAGAAAAATAGAAATAGCCAGATTCTCCAAACTCTTTTTGTTATTCCACTACCCACAGACCCTCATTTAAGGTTCTAGGACCCAATGGAAGTGTATAGATTTATATCATGTAGGAAGGATAGTTTTTAAAATGATTATTTGTTGATGATGCCTTCTTGATGAAATTAAAAGGCATGAATTTGCATAATTCAATTCATTATATTTTTTCTATCAAAATACTTTAAAATTATATACAAAGTTACCTATGTGCAATTAAAAATGTCTTGCACCATTTTCTAATTCCTAAGATCAGATATTCACAAATATAAGTTTAAGAACTGTTCCACCTCACTTTTCCTCAATCTCAATTTCCTCTCATGTAAGAATGAAGACCATCGTATTTTCTTTTAGGAGACTGTGAGGAAGAAAAATTATAGGAGAAATGACACTCTCATGATCTTCTGACCTCTGACCATTTTGAATCATTCTTCCTTATAGTCTAGGACATCTCAGATTTTAAGCTCTAGATTTTTTCCTAACATATGTATCTGTATTCAGAAACTGACAATGCATAACAAAGATGTGTGCTTCTATAATTATATGAAGTTTCATTTTCTCAGATTACTTTTAATGATGAATAAAGATGTCCTACTTTGCTTGGTTCTTTAAATTCACTCCTGAATTCTTTTGTATCTCTTTTTAAAACATGACAGAATATTAAATCTCTTTGAAAATATGAACTATGAATGAATATTATAATCTATAAAGATCAGTCTGTTTTCTATTTCACATAACAAATTTAATAAGAAAAAAATGTAGCTTTTAACACCCTATAACAAATCGTACATTATGGCAAAAGGGATATAATACAATGGATTTATTATAGAAATTGCTAGAAACCTTAAATCAGTGGCCTGTTCATATTTGAAACTTTGATCAGTATAATTCAATGCACCCCTTAAGGCATGATGGGAGATCAGTGTTGCATACTTTCTAATTGTTTGTGAATCTAGGCATGGAAAACACACAGTCACTTGTACTTGATGATAATATGACAAGACACTGAAAATCTGGTTTCCAGGTATTGTTGCATTCCAGGGAATATGTAATCACAAATACTATTCATATTCATTAACTTACATGATTTTGCAGACATCATAAGTTTAGTCAGTAATATTGGTTACATGGTGTTTGCATGGCTATAGAATATGTAAACAAAACAATGTGATATTGTAAAGGAAAGTTTTTGTTTATCTGTGAACGCACACACAAACACAAAATCATATGTAATATGTGGATCATTTTAGAATGCGCAGGAATTCTTTTATATATGCCTTTTTAAAATTTTAATTCTTTATTTTTTCATCTTCCAAAACTCACTAGTTTACAATGAAGTGATTTGCCAGTAATTTCACCTATATGAATGATGTCATCATTTGATCCCCACTATATTTTTGATAAATGCATGTGTACAAATGAGGAAATTGACTAAAATCTGTGTTAAAATTTGAGTGTGGAATGGGATTTTACTTTGTAACTAAAAAAGTACATCGTGACTTAGATTCTTGGCCCATGAAAGAAGCACACAGATGCGTGTTTTTGGTTAGGGAAGTGATACCAGAAAGTACAGCAAGGGATCCGGAGAGGGGAAGTAAGGACAAGAGGCCGTCCAGTAAAAATTGTTTTAAAAAAATGATAGCTGTGATCAACAGAAGGCCATGTAAGGCTGTGTAAAATGTGTGTAGAGTTGTTCCACAAAGGTATAGGTAAGACGAGACGCTGATCCTCCAACTCTAGACCTGACTAGGTAAAGATGCTTCTGGAGAATTAAATTTCTACACCTTCAGTCTGCCTTCATGTGGTGAACTAGAAATGCTTTTGCAGTGAGAGAAAGCCCTGGTTACAGACAGACCCTGAAGCGTAGGAACAGAAGAGGAAATGGAACACTGAGGTGCTTGTTAGAGATGTCACCCCTCTACAGTCCAGCTCCACCAGCACCCCATATAAAATCAACAATATTTTCCCACTGATTCTACAAGTAGATGTCTGAGTGTAATTACAAAAATAATTATAATAAAATTAATGGGGTAAAATAATATTCCCTGTTCATAGCTGCTGTTCAGTCCAGATATGTTTCATTTCTCTTTGCTACTATCCATTCTCGATCATCCTTATCATAGGCTGGCTTATCTGTTCATCTAAGATGCTTATTTGGGTGGGTCACTCAGACCTTTTAATACAGAGTATCAGTATCGGAGCGTCCTAAACATCATGCCCATGTCTGGCTCAGGCATGTTAAGTACCTAGAGGTCTTCCAGGGGCCACTGACGTTCCAGGAATCTTTTGAGTCTCAGATGTGCTATCACCTCCTCCATTATGTAATAGCAATCCTGGCCCTTCATGATAACCAGGGCTGATTACTTCTGACAGCAGTGTAACTCCTTTATTCTCCTGTGACTGTAGTGTGAAGACCCCAAATGATCAGTGTCCTGTCATAGATTTTGATTTAGGTTCTTTGAAACCTTTCTTTTGTGCCCTAAAAGAGGAACCATTCCACCTCTAGTAACCTGGAGTTCTAAAACTACATAGGTTAAGTCGCAAGAAAAGCACACATTTCCAAGTTAGTAAGTAGGATTTAGGCTTTATTTTTCTTACTTTCTAATATTGCTCTTTAGAACTTTGAAATGCACTTTAAAACAAAATATAATTTCCCCCATCAGCTTTATTGGGTCATAATTATTACACAAAATTATATATAATTAATGTATGCAAGTTGGTGAGTTTGGGCATATGCATGCATTCATGGTACTACCAAATATCTATTATTATCCGAATTTGTAAGTTATAATAGTGGAAAAGAAGAAAACCTAGTGGCTTGGCACCTGTGGCTCAAGCAGCTAAGGTGCCAGCCACATACACCTAAGGTGGCGGGTTCGAATCCCCAGCCGGGGCCTGCCAAACAATAATGATGGCTGCAACCAAAAAATGGCCAGGCGTTGTGGCAGGCACCTGTAGTCCCAGCTACTTGGGAGGCTGAGCAAGGAGACTCACTTGAGCCCAGGTGTTGGAGGTTGCTGTGAGCGTAATGACATGGCACTTTACCCAGGGGGATAGCTTGAGGCTCCGTCTCAAAAAAAAAAAAAAAAGAAAAGAAAACCTAGTGATAATTATGATTAATAATTTGAAGTATAGTTATGGCTTTATTAAAGTGAGTGCATGTTTTTTATAAAATTTATTCCATAGAAATAAGTAAATTTGGATATTTGGTATAGTAATTTATAATTACATCATGTAAAATTTTATAATAATTATATACACATATTATATTAATAATTGCTAGGCAGTGTCCATGAATTTTTTTTCAGGAACAGTGATGATCACCTTCAAATATATAATTACAGACTAAACTATTTCTTACTCTCTAGTACTGATTTGTTAACATGTATAGAAATGGTAAGATTTTACATGGCTTATTGCTGGTCTATAGACTGGCATATCTTCTATGTCACTTCTCAATTGTTTTTACTCTTGAACACATAATTATTTCTGATCAATAAAATTTAAATCTATACAATAAATCCTTTATGATTTTTGATTTATGTGTCTCTTATGTGGGCATGTATTCATCTACTGGCTTCAGACTTTTGATTTATCCGTATACCAGTGAAGATACTACACAGAAGTTTTTTTCCTTCTGTCTTTGACCATAAGCAAACTTTGATCTGCTTCCTGCCACTATAAACTAATCTACATTTTCTATAATTTTGTATCAATAGAATCATAAAGTAGCTGCTGTTTTTGTCTGTTTTTTTCCCACTAAACAAAATGAATTTGAGATTGATCCACCTTGTTTAACGTATCAGTAGTTTATTTCTTTTTCTTAGTAAGTTGTATGTGCTTACTCTGTGTTTGGCTTAGAATTCACTTTTTGTATATTTGTTGCCTTTATTTTGGACTTTTCCAAATATGGCTCCAGTCAACTTTGGCGTACAAATCTTTTTGTGCACATATATTTTAATTTATTTTGAACAAGCAATTAACAGGGGAATGTTTGGTTTTTATGGTAGGTATATGTTTAACATCTTACAAACTGCCAAACTGTTTTTAAAATATCGTTTTCCACCCCCAATAGTTACAAAAGGAGAGTAGCTGTTGTTCTGTATTTTTATCAGGATGAGATATTGTCAATTTTAAAATTTTAGCCATTCCAACTGATTTTTTTAGTGGTATCATACTATGGTCTTAATTTGGAGTTCTCAGAAGGTTAATGACGTGGAACATCTTTTCATGTGTTAATTGACCAATTGTGTATCTTTTTACTAAAATATCTCTTCAAACCTTTAGTCTATTTTTAAACTGGGTTGTTGTTCTTCCCAAGTTGTACATGCTTTGGGTAAGTCCCTGATCTAAGTGTTAGAAGCTTTTCTCCCAGGCAATGGGCTGTCTTTCCATTTTCCTACCAATGACTTTTGAAAAGTAAACATTTTGCAATAATGCCTTAGTCCTATTTTATCAGTTTTTCCTTATGATTCATGCTTTTATGTTCTAAAGAAACATTTATCTATGCTAAAGACACAAATAACTTTGCTATATATTCCTTCTAGAAGTTTTACAGTTTAAGGTTTTACATTTAAGTTAAGACACATTTTGATTGGAGGGACGTCATTCATTTCCACACTCCTTTATATTTAGGACATGGTATATGTGTCTAATATTAATTACATCCTCTCTCACATACAAGTTACTGCTTTCATGACTACTCCTAAAGTAATTTAAAGTTTTGCTTTTGTTTCAAATTTTGATAAAATGTGCCTCTGTGTTTCAATTCTGCCATTCTGAATATTTTACTTGATATCCCAAATCTTCCTTTCCTCACTGATTCCCGTTCCTTTAGTTCAGCATCTCATACACAGTCAAGTAAACCTGGAGAGACACAATAAATACAGATCATTTTTGTTCCTGATTAAATAACATTCACTTTGATAGTAAAGGCAGGTGAGAGACAGAGTAGAGATTTTTAATTTTCTAGGAATTTTTCTGTTTTCTTGGCATTAAAAAATATTCCTCTCTAGCCGGGCGTTGTGGCGGGTGCCTGTGGTCCCAGCTACTTGGGAGGCGGAGGCAAGAGACTCACTTGAGCCCAGGAATTGGAGGTTGCTGTGAACTGTAATGCCATGGCACTCTACCCAGGGGGACGGCTTGAGGCTCTGTCTCAAAAAAAAAAAAAACAAACAAACAAAAAATATTCCTCTCTATTTATTTCTACTACCTTACAGTATTTTAATTCTTGTAGTATAATTTGTAGTCATTTCTTGTATATTCCTTGTGAACAAAGTCTTTTAATATCTTTAATGACAGTATACCAGAAGCTTTAAAATGCTTAAGAATTAATTTATTAATAATAATGTCCCTATATCAATCTATCTGTCTACTGATCTATTTCCTTTATAGTATGTCCAAATAAAGGCAAGTTTTCCCATATAAGAGCACAGATTTATATCACAACTTATTATATTTATGTATATTGTTTGGATAACACATTGTATGCATGAATACACATGTATCACTTTAATAAGATGCTCTCCTATTATTAGAACAGTGCAGTGCCAATTGGGTGGCACATTCTAATTTTGAAATCAATCATTTGTGACAAGACATATGATGCTCAATAAATCTTTAAAGGTTGAAACAATTAATTGCTACCTCATTGAAGTGTTTTGAACCCTTTGGTAAACTAAAACTTTTACAGTCTTTTTTTTCTTTTATTAAATCATAGCTGTGTACATGAATGCAATCATGGGCTACAATGTGCTGGTTTTACATACAATTTGAAATGCTTTCATCAAACTGGTTAACATAGCCTTTCACAGCATTTTCTTAGTTATTGTGTTAAGACATTTATATTCTACACCTAGTAAATTTTACATATATCCTTGTAAGATACTCTGTAGAGGTTTGGTCACACCAATTACTCTCCCTCCGCCCAACCTTAGTCTATTTGGGTTATAACTGCATTATAGCTTTCATAAGAAAGCTATAAATTGTTTGCATATTAAGACTGAGTACATTGGATACTTTTACTTCCATTCTTGAAATACTTTGCTAAGAAGAATATGTTCCAGCTCCATTCTTGTAAACAGGTAAGAGTAAGAGGTAAAGTCTCCATCTTTCTTTAAGGCAGCATAATATTACCTGGTGTACATATACCACAATTTATTGATCCACTCACGGATCAATGGGCACTTGGACTTCTTCCATGACTTAGCAATTATGAATTGGGCTGCAATAAATATTCTGGTACATATATCTTTGTTATA
>CAUYTI010065057.1:0-15994 GCA_963575145.1 Galago senegalensis
TGTGGCAGGCACCTGTGGTCCTAGCTACTTGGGAGGCTGAGGCAGGAGACTTGCTTGAGCCCAGGAGTTGGAGGTTGCTGTGAGCAGTGAAGCCATAGCACTCTACCCAGGGGGACAGCTTGAGGCTCTGTCTCAAAAAAAAAAAAAAAGACTGTCTTAAAAATGTGAGACTGGGCTCTGCCAATTTGAGGTTTGTATTTAGAATTACCTTTGAGTTCTTACTTCTTTTGACTAAACTACCATATAACCATCACTGAATTATTTTTGCTAAATAACAACTTGCTTTCTTTTTCATATTCTAAGCCTATCATGACCTTTTATAGAAACAAGTTTGGAAAAAATGGATGATGAAAGAGAGGCATAAAACTAGGGATATATAGGCTCGGCGCCTGTGGCTCAAGTGGCTAAGGCGCCAGCCATGTACACCCAAGGTGGCAGGTTCGAATCCCCAGCCCGGGCCCGCCAAACAACAATAATGGCTGCAACCAAAAAATAACCAGGCATTGTGGCAGGCGCCTGTGGTCCCAGCTACTTGGGAAACAGAGGCAGGAAACTCGCTTGAGCCCAGGAGTTGGAGGTTGCTGTGAGCTGTAATGCCATGGCGCTCTACCCAGGGGGACAGTTTGAGGCTCCTGTCTCAAAAAAAAAAAAAAAAAAAACTAGGGATATATAAATGGCAGTCAATGCTATTTTAAGCATTTTATATATTGACTATCTCCTTTGATGCTGTCACTCTGGGACATCCATCAAAAGACAATTCCTTTCCAGAAATACAGTTTTGAAAAGCATGTTGATGTTGCTTATTCAGTTGCTTATGCATTTTCTATAAGAATTTTGTGTTGCAAAAATATCATGATTTAGGGTATAAATCAGAAGTCAACAAATAATGCATATGAGCCAAATCTGGCCAATCCTGTAAGCTGAGAATAGTTTTTACATTTTTAAAGGGTTAAGAAAAAGAGAACAAAGATAATATGGGACAGAAACCTTATATGGCCTCAACGCCTAAAATAACTAATATTCAGTACAGTGATTTTTTAACTGGTATGCCATGAGAGGATCTTAGATATACTACAAAAATATCTAAAGATCATTAATTAAATTATTTTCAAAAGAGGTTCAAAGCACAGCACATATATCCTTTTTTTAACCCTTTCCCCCCACCTCTTTGGTTTTTTGAGACAGCATCTCAAGCTGTCACCCTTAGTAGAGTGTCATCGCATCATAGGTCACAGCAACCTCAAACTCCTGGGCTTGAGCAATTCTCTTGCCTTAGCCTCCCAAGTAGCTGGGACTGCAGGCACCTGCCACAACACCTGGCTATTTTTTGTTGTTGTTATCGTTGCAGTTGTCATTGTTATTTTAGCTGGGTGAATGTGGCTGGTGCCCTACCCACTGAGTTAGGCTTTTTACCCTTTTTGTTTTTTTGATCAACATAATTCAAGTGTGCCACAGAGGTTTGACTCTAGGTTCAAGTGTGCCATGAGATAAAGTTGAAAGACACTGATGATAAAAAAGATTGAAAAACACTGATTTAGTACCTGGCTTTTTACAGTCCTTTACTGATCTTTGAGTTTTATAGTAGATCAGTAACCTTTTAATTGTTAGAAAGTCACCAATGGAAACAATCAGTGGTTATAATTTTATAATCCTGTATCATTAAATGATAACATAGATCAATAATATGTTGACATGAAAGATAAATGAATGGGCTGTGAAACAGCATATTAACATCCTTTCTCCTGGTGAATGATAGCTTATATAATGCTAGCTTGTAGCAAATATAAGTAGCTTATATTTGATTCTTCATATTTATGCACTGCCTAAATTTTTAAAAGTAAATATATTGCTTTATGAGAAGCACATGTGCATATGTACACGTTGTGTTGCTTGTGTGTTTTAAAGGAAAAGAGAAGGCCAGGCGCAGTGTTTCACACTTACAGTCCTAGCACTCTGGGAGGCTGAGGCAGGTGGATCACTGAGCTCATGAGTTCAAGACCAACATGAGACAGAAAGACCCCATCTCTAAAAATATCTGGGTGTTGTGGCGGCACCTGTAGTCCCAGCTATTCCTGGAGGCTGAGGCAAGAGGATCACTTGAGTGAGCCCAAGAATTCGAGGTTGCCATGAGCTATGACACCATGGCACTCTACCAAGGATGACAAAGTTGAACTCTTGTCCCAATGAATAAATGAGTGAAAGAAAGAGAAGAGAAACTAGAGATTTCCAAAGTAGCTTGTGGCTGATTTTCATCACGTAAGAAAGAGGTTTGTTTAAGGAATGTAGGTTATGGCTCGGCGCCTGTGGCTCAAGTGGCTAAGGCACCAGCCACATACACCCAAGGTGGCAGGTTCGAATCCAGCCCGGACCCACCAAACAGCTGTGAGCTGAGATGCCACGGCACTCTACCCAGGGGGACAGCATGAGGCTCCTGTCTCAAAAAGAAAAAGGAATGTACGTTATTATGCACCACTTTGAAAACCCCTGTCATCATTGAACGAAACTCCTTTCTCTTCAGAGCCTTTACCAAGTAACCAAACACCTGAAAATGTCTACCTAAGGCTTAAGCTCACTTGTTTTTTACCATTTCATTAGTTGAAATCTGATGATACTGCTTTAAAACTACTAGGTAGTAAAATGAAAACAACGTGGCCTTTTAAGAACTTGGCAGGAACTGCACCCACATAGTTTACATTGCAGAGATTGCCAGTTCTGCCCTGTACATTGCCTCTAGCAAATGTTTACCTGTCCAGGCCCAAGTTCAGACTTCTAAGTAGTGAAGGTATGCAATAATAATTATATGCTCAGTACACTGCCGAAAGGCAGTAAGGCTTAGGTAAGACATAGGTTTTTTAAAATTTCCCTCTTATCCCCATACCTTTCTCCAAATTCCTCTCCTATCTTCCCCTCAAAGGCAAGCATTTTAATATTTGTAAGTACAGTACAGAAAATAATCTACATAAATGGTATTGTGGCCTCATTGTACTTCTTGCTTTATTCACTCAGCACTATATTTCTATGATAGTCCATCTTGTGTATCTGCCACATTTGGGGGGTTTAAATAAAATAATTTGTTTGTTTGTTCTTGGGCTCAAGCAATCCTCTTGCCTCAGCTTCTCAAGTAGCTCAGATTTTCAGGTGCCCACCACAATGCCCAGCTAATTTTAGAGACAGGGTCTCGTTCTTGCTTAGGCTTGTCTCAAACTTCTGAGCTCAAGCAATCCTCCCACCTTGGCCTCCCAGAGTGCTAAGATTACAGACTTGAACCACTGCACCTGGCCTACCACATTTTATTTATGTACTTTTCAAGGAGCAGTGCTCTAAGAAACCGTTTTATACATGTCTCTTTATGGGCTGATCTTTGGGATAGATTATACCCAGGAGTAGAATTGCTTCATCCTGAAATACATGTATACTTTGCTAGGTAGTTTTGGATGGTTCCTTCAAGTGGTTGCACTACTCCGTGCTCCACCATGGGGTTTTTATTTGGGGAATTTTTTTGTAAGAGTTTCTCTTAAGACCCATACTTAGTTATAAGAAATGATTACTTTAAGTAAAAATAATTGTTGAACTCTTAAATTATTGCTAGGTGGAAGTTCTAAAGGAGATTATATAGCCCCACTTTTTATAAAAGCTTGTGCTTCTTGCAAGCCAGACATATTCGCAGCGTGGAAGACTAAGAGCTGATATGAATCATCTAAGTCTACGTCCACATGATCTGTAACTATGAAATTGTATTGTTTGTAATTATAATTCTAACTTATTTAACTTTTCAATTATATTCAACACATAAATAATGCTTACTGTGACCCTAGCACTTGGGAGGCTGAGGCAGGTGGATTGCCTGAGCTCATGGGTTTGAGACTAGCCTAAGCAAGAGCAAGACCTCATCTCTAAAAATAGCTGGAAATTGTGGCAGGTGCTTGTAGTCCCAGCTACTCAGAAGGCTGAGGCAAAAGAATTACTTAAGCCCAAGAGTTTGAAGTTGCTATGAGCTATGATGTCACATCACTCTACTAAGGGTGACAAAGTGAGACTGTGTCTCTGATAAAAATAATAATGTGTACTGTGTACTAAGTACTGTTACATACACTTTATAAATATTAATGCATGTCATCCACATGATATCCCTGTAGCATAGCTACTGTTATTGTCCCCATTTCTATAAGTGAGAAAACTGAGGCACAGAGGGATTTAATTAAGTAATACAAGAATAGATCCCTCACTTTTCATATTGCTATGAATAGGGAATTTTAAAAATCATATAGGGAATATGATTAGGGAATTTCATTATACTAGGGAATAAAAAAATCGTTGAAAATAAATGGTTACATAGTATGCATTATTTCATAGTCCATTACAAACATAAAGATGCTATTTAACTTTTCTAACTTTAACTTTTCTTTGAGACAAGTCTTAAGCTGTTGCCCAGGATAGAGTGCCATGGCATCATAGCTCAGAGCAACCTCCAACTCTCAGGCTCAAGCAATCCTCTTGCCTCAGTAGAAAATTTTTTGTAGAGATGGAATCTTGCTCTTGCTCAGGCTAGTCTCAAGCAGTCCAACCACCTCAGCCTCCCAGAGTGCTAGGATTACAGGCATGAGCCACCATGCCCTGTGTGACTTTAACTTTTTTTTTTTTTTTTTTTTGGCAGTTTTTGGATGGGGCCAGGTTTGAACCTACCACCTCTGGTATATGGGGCCGGCGCCTTACTCCTTGAGCCACAGGTGCCACCCGACTTTAACTTTTGAATACCAATATGTGTAGCCTGTTGGCCAAATGGGAAATATACATCAAACATGTTTAACATTATAGTACTAAGAATTTGAATATAAAATCTCAGCAGCATATGATATGTGAATTTCTGAGTGGGTAAAATTTAATTACTAAAACTCCATAAAATATTTTCTTTTAATATTTTATTTTAAAGCCCTATTTCCATAGCTCTTTAAAGAGTAGATATTAAAACATAATTGAACATTTTCCTCAAGATTGATGTTGTATTTTGTTAACTCTCATTGTGCTTTGACAAGGAGATTGATGTGAAATATGAACAGAATGGCTTCTGATAATGACTAGATTTTGCTTTCTTGAAAAAGTCCATAATATCCTTTTGCTTTTGGATTATTTGTCCAATTCTCATAAAAATTGAAGTATGGGATATGCAGCCAAGGTTGTAGAATGTGCTACTTTTCTGCAAAGCTAATCATTGACTTGACTAGAAACCTTCTTTAGTTGTTGTTCTGATAGTTTTGACTCCTCAGCAGAATTGGGCTCTAAGTAGTTAAAGGCCCTCATGAATCACAGATACTATCAGCAGTTATCTTTTTTGTTTTCATGGCATTCCTTGATGAGGAAAGTATAGAGAAACATCCCTCTCCACTTCAGTAGTTTGGGTGGATTACTTCAAAGAATATGAATGCATTATCTTTTGCAAACAACATAATAGGCTAAAATTTTCTCCACATATTCTTTAATGTTTGATTTGGAGGCAAATGCCAAGAATAAGCATCATTTATAATTACAGTTAAATCTATAGGACAGAAAGCCCCGTCTTTGGGTGGCAGAGTAACTTTCTTGCAACTCTTTTGAAACGAATTCTTCCACTTAAAACTTGTAATTTATAAACTGTGTAGGTAGGGACAAAGTATACTCCAGAGCAGGAGATTCAGCTCTGCTGATCACCAGCAGATTGTAATTTTCAATTCAGCCATCATTTTTATTTATAGCATGTTTGTTTTATAAGTGCATATTTTTGAAATATTTTATATTGCAAGTCCCATTTTGCCGTTAAAAGCAATGCTAATAATCAATTAATGGACACAAAAGTAGAAATAGTATAACAAGTTGAAAGTGAGAAAATTATACAGGTGAAGTATATCATTCATTGGACAATAAGAACAATTATGAAGGGTAGTCCCATAATGTGTGAAAAAAGATATACTGCTCAATTGACAGCCAGAGGTCTGAAATGGTTTCTTTTGTTTTTGTTTTGTTTTTGAGACAGAATCTAACTCAGTTGCCTAGGGTAGAGTGGTTGCTCACAGCAACCTCAAACTCTTGGGCTCAACTTATCCTCTTGTCTCAGTCCCCCAAGTACATGGGAGGCACCTGCCACCATGCCCAGTTAGTTTTCTATTTTTATTTTATTTAGTTATTTATTATTTCTGAGATAGAGTCTCATTTAGTCACTTTTGGTAGAGTGCCATGCCATTATAACTCACTGCAAACTCAAACTCTTGGGCGTAAGCGATCGTCTTGCCTCAGCTTCCCAAGTAGCTGGGACTATAGGTGCCCACCACAAGGCCTGGCTATTTTTAGAGACGGAGGTATCACTTTTGCTCAGGCTGGTTTCCAACTCCTGAGCTCAACCAGTTTACCCACTTTGGCCTTCCAGAGAGCTAAGATTACAGGCATGCGCTCAGCCCTGAAATGGATTTGACAAAGGATCATTGCCAAAGAGGGATGCCTGTTCAGTCAAAGGTTAATTCAGGTGAAACTTAGGAGTTCTGAGCAAGGTGACTGAAACTACTGCTGTGGAAACTTATCAAAAACCACACATGTTACTATTGGTTCAAGGCCTTTTCTAATCTGGAGGTAAGGCTCTGATGTAGATTCCTTAACTGTCAGAGGTTACCTCCCTTCTGCTGTGGGTGAAGATTGTGGCAGGAAGGGGTTGCCTGTCCCCGCAGATATTCAACGTAAACAAAACAGAGCAATTTTTAAAATGCCCAAAACATATATATCAGCTCGAAGGAAATGCTGACTCCATAAGGCTAAATCTCCCTCATGGTTTTGGATGTTTAATGGACTTCACAGCCTTTTGGAATTCAGCCTGTTCGAAAGTAGAGCTTCCTCCATATATTTCATTTATGAAAATCCTACTAATCATTCAATTAAATGGCAGTAAAAAAGATGGACAGAATATTTGCTGGTCACAGATCCTTTTTCCTAAGAGTGAACTTTGTATGCTGGTAAAATAGCTGTACTGAACGTAGCCAAACATCAGGGCATCTGGACTTGGTATGTGGTGGTACATGGTCTCTGCCTTTGTGAGGTCTGCTGCTCACTATGCAAGTAGAATTTTGGTGAAACCATGGTAGAGTGTTTATGTGGTTTAACACCTGGTGTTTTTTTGTTTGAGACAGAGTGTCACTTTGTCACCCTCAGTAGAATGTTGTGGTGTCAAAGCTCACAGCAACCTCAAACTCTTGGAGATCAAGTGATTCTCTTACCTCAGCCTCCTGAGTAGCTGGGACTACAGGCGCCACCACAGCACCCCACTAGTTTTAGAGACAGGGTCTTTCTCTTGCTCAGGCTGATCTCGAACTTCTGAGTATTGCCATGCATCATCATGGCAATGGCATGCAAGTTCACAGCAACCGCAAACTCTTGGGCTCAAATGATCCTCTTGCCTCAGCCTCCCAAGTAGCTGGAACTATGGGTACCCGCCATGACACCAGGCTAGTTTTTTCTGTTTTTACTAGAGATAGGAACTTGCTCTCAATTGGGCTCGTTTTGAACTCCTGAGCTCAAGTAATCCACCCACCTGGGCCTCCCAGAATGCTAGGATTACCGATGTGAGCCACTGCACCCTACAAAACTGATTGTTCTTAAAGCTCAAATTTAGGCCGGGCTATGTCCAAAGGGTTTATTTAAAAGTTGTAGCTAGTCAATAAAAGAACATACCATTGCCAAATCACCCCTGACCTATTACATGGCCTACAGGCTAGGCACTTCCCTGGATTGCCCTGGAAATCAACATTCTTCTTAACATGACTCTTAAGATGGACTTAGTTCTGTGTTCTGCTTGGTTTTTCCATTCTTGTTTGCAAGAGTTAAGCCAAACCTTAAGTGTGGCTGTGTTCCAATAAAACTTCATTTATGGACACTGAAGATTGAATCTCGTAATTTTCACATCATTTAGTGTTATTGTTTTTCTTCTAGCCTTTTAAAGGAGCAAAAATCATTCTTAGCTCACAGGTTATACAAAAATAGGTGGCAGGGCAGATTTGGCTATGAGCAATAGTTTGCTGACCATGCACTAGATGGCCTGTTATACACTAGTATGTTTTTTTATTCTTATGTTCGCACTGCCACTCTGTTTTTTAAAATTTAAAATATAAATCCAGGTCATAGGAATATCATAACTTTAGATAAAGATTATATGTGACTTGTGTAGCAGGTGATATTTGGTTGCCTACCAAAAAATCATTTCTGCCTTCTTTGTTGTCAGAACTTCAGTTGAGATTTTATTCAAGTACTTGGTTATCATGTACTTAAGAGAAGATTGCTTTCTTATTCCTCCCAAGTTAAATAGGTGAATCTTCATGGGTTTAATCCAACTGAAATACTACTCCCTTTGCAGTGACCGATGTATTAGGTGGTTGAAAAGTCCATGTGAGGAATTAACCTCCTGAGCTAATACAGACATGTAGGGATTAATTTAGGAGTGGCACTTCTAGACAGTAGGATTCATGAGGCAGAATTCAGTTGCATAAAATTGATTGATCCTGGAATAATGAGTTTTTGAACACTGGAATTAAAATCAAAGTTTCTATGTAGATATATTTGAACTATACTTTGTTTTGCACTGGCCACTACAAATTACTGTTTGGCAAACATATTTCAAGGAAATAGTTATATACATGTAATAGAATCTTAAAATATTTTTTAAAAATTTTTAATTCAAATATAGAAAAATTAATTTTTGTTAATGTAAAATTTTTACATTAAAATGTAATTTTTTCTAATGTAAAATTATAAGCTTTTGAGGAAGACTGATTTTTTTATGTCTTTTTCCTTATATATATTTTTTTACTTACAAAGTAATAAAAGTGGTAAGAAACAGAAACCCTGGGTGGAGCCTGTGGCTCAGTGAGTAGGGCGCTGGCCCCATATACCAACGGTGGCAGGTTCAAACTGCAGCAAAAAATAGCCGGGCATTGTGGCAGGTGCCTGTAGTCCCAGCTACTCAGGAGGCTGAGACAAGAGAGTCGCCTAAGCCCAGGAGATGGAGGGTGCTGTGAGCTTTGACATCACGGTACTCTACCGAAGGTAACAAAGTGAGACTCTGTCTCTAAAAAAAAATAATAAAAATAATAAAGAAATAGAAACCCCATGCCAATAACTACAGAAGTGTTTGAAGTTTTACTGATCTGTTGAAATCAGAAAGCCTGTTCTGTACTCACTAAACTTCATTCTTAACCATCTCACTTACTGACACCTTCTTGCAGCCTGGCTTTGAATCTAACCTCTTGACTGAATTGGTTTCTAGAAATCTAGAAGTCGATTTTATGGTCCTTTTCTCCTTTTTAAAACCATTTCCTCTTTGACTTTTCTATATGTTTAATTCTGTTGCTCATTCTGTCTTTGAAACTCTCCTAGGATTTGCTGAGAATGCGTCTCTATTCTTCTACCTCAGTGACCATTTTTTAGACTCCTATATTTTACTTTGTTACTTTCTGCTTGTTGAGGGTAACTCTCTTGTAAAACATTGACTATTCATAACACCTATAAACAATAGGTAATAAGAATGAATTAGCCCTAAGTAGAAGCTACAAGTTGCTAAGCAGAGTCTGAGATTATCTTTTGATGTAAAGCAGGGTTTATAAGTAGAATTAAATACTTTCCTAACTGATTAATAGTTCCTGATTTTTTAAGTATACACATATGTTTGGTGAATTGTATTCATTTGTATTCCATTATTAAACCATTTCTTTTTGTATACTTGATTTTAGTTGCGAAAACCCCAAAACCAGGATGTATGGGAATCCTTATCCCAACATCTTGGCATACTTTGTGAGTATCCGTAGTATAAATTCCTCGTGGTGGAATTGTTGACTTATGGTTCATTTAAAAGTTTGGTAGGCTTTCAGAAAGTTTGTACCAATTTGTATTTTATATCAATAAAATGTCCCTTTCGTCACATCCTCTCCAACAATGAGTAGTTGAAAATCTAGTGAGTGAAAATAATTTTTGTCTATAATTCTTATTTATTTTAATTATGAATGAGGTCGAGCATCTGTTACATCAGTGGTTTTCAGTGGTGATTTTGCCCCCCAGGGGAATTTGGCAATGTTCGGAAACATTTTTTGTTGTCAAAGCTGGAGAGGGTCTGGTGAAGGAATTCTGCTAGCACCTAGTGGGTAAAGGACAGAGACGCTGCTAAAACTCCTACAAGGTACATGCCAAAATATTATCTGGTCCAAAATGTCAATTGTGTCAGGGTTGAGAAACCTTGTTTTGTATTATTCCATTTTATCTCCTTTGTTGGTTTATTATCTACAATTCTTGTGGTTGTTTAGGGTTAATAATGTACCTCTTTAACTTAACCACAGTCTACCTTCAAGTAATATTTTACTATATCATGTATAGTATAATAGCAGTATACTTTTGTTTTTCCCCTCCTGGCCTTTGTGCTATTATAAAACATTTACTTTTACTTTTACATATGTTCTAGACCCTACAGTTTGTTTTTAGTACATTACTTTAAATATTGCGTATCTTAATTTTTTTAAACAGATACATTGAAAAATAATTAACATGCAGCAAATTGCACATTTCAGGTATACAGTTTAAAAAAATGTATGTGTAGTTTTGAAACCACCACCACAATCAAAATAAAGAACATATTTATCATCCCCAAAACTTTTCTCCTGCCACTTAGTAATTCCTCCCTCAACTCCAGGCAGCCACTGATTTCCTTTCCACCACTGTAGCTAAAGTGGCATTTTCTAGTGGAATCATAAGCTATGTATCTTTTTATTTTTCACTTTCTTACAGCATAATTATTTCGAGATTTATCCATGTGGCTGTGTGTATCATTACAGAAACATTTTTAGTGACAAATATGCCAAGTAATGAGATTATAAAGAGCATACTGAATTCTAGTCACCTGATCTATTTTTTGTTTTAGGTCATGACTGTCCCAGATGCGATAATCACATGAAAGTGTCCATTACTGCAGATGCCATTTGACTCATCAGAGAAAATCTGTCTCAAAGAAAATATCCACATGACTAAAACCACTTCTTTATTGAATGGCTTGATGGATTTCCTTTACTCTGATTCATACCAAAGCTGTCCTCCTCCTCAACCAAAGCAAGAAAGAATCCTATATGAGTCAGTCCCAGAATGCCATTTTTACATCACCAACAGGTGAAGAAAACCTCATGAATAGCAATCACCGAGACTCGGAAAGCATCACTGGTGAGTCCAGCTTAATAAATACTGAAATGCTATTACTTACAGGATAAAAGGCAAAAATGCCTTGGTCCAGCATATATGCCCTGCCCTAATGAAACCCTAGTCTCCCTTTCCAACCTGGTCTCTTCAGAGACAGACTAAATTAATCTCTCTTAGTCTGCTATTGCATTATCAAAATCTGCCTTGTATCCTGTTCCTTACCTATGTCTCACTCCCCTATACTTTGTAAGCCTCCTATGAATATTAACTGCGTCACACTTATTTTCTTACCTCTACAGGATAAGAGTTACATAAGTGTATCCCCTGCAGGGACCTAACAGCAGTGCCTGGCACACAAGATGCTCTCAGGATTTACAGAGTATATAAACACAGGTACAGGCCCATAACAGCATATCTGCAAGGCTAAATTTATAAACTGCAAACACTCAAAAGTTTTTCTAAACTTTGGTTCTAAAACTCATTTGCCCACAAAACTGGACTTCTGTGGCTATTTCTAGACTTAACTCATTCACCAAACATATATTAAAATATTTAAATAATAGAGTATTGCCACAAAGCCAGTTGGGGGTGTTGTATAACATACTGTTAGTACACAGTATCACTTTTTTAAAAATCTGAAAAATTCTGAAATCCATCTAAAGGTGAAGTTATTTTAATTCAGCTATATTGAATTATCTTTATTAAAATACAATAAGGTGCATTTAAGTGAATACTTTGAGTTTTTTCTTTTTTGTTTGTTTGTTTCTGAGATAGAGTGTCACTATGTTGCCCTCGGTAGAGTGCCGTGAAGTCACAACTCACAGCAATCTCAAACTCTTAGGCTTAAGCAATTCTCTTGCCTTAGCCTCTCGAGGATCTGGGACTACAGGCACCTGCCACAACACCCGGCTATTTTTTTTTTTTGGTTGCAGTTGTCATTGTTTTAGCAGGCCCAGGCCAGGATCGAACTCACCAGCTTTGGTGTGCTTGGTCGGCACCCTACTCTCTGAGCTATGGCCACAGAGCCAATACTTTGAGTTTTGACAAATATATACACTCACATAACCACCATTATAATCAAGTTATACAACTTTTTATTATCCGCCCAAGTTCCCTTTTACCCAGATCTGTGAACCTCTCACCTCTGGTTCCAAGTAACCAACAATCTGTTTTCTGCTATTATAGATTCAATTTCATATAAATTGAACCTGTATCTTTTGTGCCTGGCTTCTTTTGGGCAGCAAAATGTTTTTGAAATTTATCCACTTATGGTAAACTTAGGTGATTCATTTTTTTGTTACTAAGTTGCAGTTACTCATCTCTGCCCTTGTAGCAGCCCTAGACAATATATAAAAGAATAATTATGAATGTCTTTCACTAAAACTTGATTTACAAAACCAGGCAGAAGAAGCAAGCTGGAGTTGGTCCCTGTGCCATAGTTTGCTACCCTCTACTGTACATCATCAATACTTGGTAGTGTTAGTATTTTTTATTTTAACCATTCAGGTAGGTATGTACTAGTATCTCTAGTTACTAAGTATTAGAGAGCATATTAGTAAGTGCTGTTTTTAAATTGGATCTTTAAAAGGGATCTTTACTGCTCATCCCAAGTGCTGAATGATGTTTTTCTTCTCTAACTAGATGAAAGCCAGACCTCTCTCTTAGTTTTGTATAGGAAAGTGATATGATGAAGATGTGGAGAATGATTTGAGTGTGATAAGGACAGACCAATTTGGGGGACACATTTAAGAAATAAGAAGAGGAAATGTGACTAGAAAGAAATGAGAATATGAAAGAGACGTTTGGAGGATGAAATGGTAGAAGGAGTGGGTTGTCAATCCTGAGCAGTCAGGAGAGTAATAAATAATGCATTATCAGAAATACAGAACTAGTCTGTAGACTACAGAACTAGTCTGAAGACTGTTTAGCTCAATTTACTAAACCTGTATTGTACTCTTATTTTTAAAATTACTTTTTGGAATTTATCTTGAGTTTTCACAAGATTTCATTAATACTCATTAAAAGAAAACTTGTAGAGACTAGTAGCTCTTTTAACGAATGTTTTGTTTTTGATTTGTTATGCCCTTAAATGCCTAATAGTCTGCATTTAGCTCTGCATGTATTTATACTCAACTTTTCTTCCTGCAAGTATTATAATGACAATCTGAATGTAATATATGTGTGGCAGAAAAACTTTGGATCATTACATGAAATTTATAGTAATAGGTTTTGAATGGATTTTCAGGATTCTTATTTAAGAGATCTTCCAAGGATTAAAATCTTCTTTAGAAACATATTTAATACCTTATCTACATCCCGTGGTGATTATGAAGCATCTGCTTATCCTTCTGGGTGAATGGGATGTCTGATACAGCCAGCCTCCTGATATTTGACTTATTAAAATGTCATTAAGTCTAACCAGGGTCTGACTCCTTAGGGAAAAGTAAAAGAAATGTCATTAAGTCAAGGCCAAATAGTAGAAATTTACCCTCTTTAGATTGTTTTTCTTAAACTGTACTTTGTTGTTCTTTGCCAGAGTCAGAACATGTTTATTCATACAACCCACAAAGGAAATACCAGAGCACTTTAAAAAGTGAGAGGGTTGATACAACATCCTGTATTTTCTCTATTATTTTAAGCCCTAGTATTTTAAGCATGTTGTAAGGGATAACAATAGATATCCAATACTCTATTATTTAAAGGATTTCCTTTTGTGTCAACTGCTAAATTTGAGAGGTGTTAAATCATGGGCAGTATTGGGAACAGGAAGCCAGTTCATAAAGGCTCATAAAGAATGAGAAGCCGGGCTGTGTTCAGAGATAGGATGAGGCGGGTAAATGATTCTTTTTATTTTACAAATGAGAGAAATTGAGGCTCAGAAATGCCAAAGCCTATATTCTTTCTAATATTAAGACTAGTAAGTAGATTAGGCACCTGGAGATATTAGATATATATAGGACTAATAAGGTATGTTAGAGACATGATGTATAGGAACTTGCCTTCTAGGACAAGTGCTCAGCCTCTGTCCTATAAATAAGTGAGCATATAGCAATACGAGATGGCTCTGAGGTCAAGTGGGCATGGCACGGTGCTGGATAGGAAACTGAGACAAAAGTCTGGTGGTCCTCAGCAAGTCATTCACCTTTAAGTCTCAGTTTCCTTATCTAGGAGGTAGAATTAGATGATTTCTCAAACTACCTTTCACTTTCAACACTCTGTAATTATTTAGAAGCTATACTTTGACTTGATTTCATCTTGAGGTCTAAAAACTCCGTAGTAAAACAATAATAAGAATCACTAACATTTACAGCAGGGATGTCCATGAGCCCCATGGGGCTCAGGATGGCTGTGAATATAGCCCAACATAAAATTGTAAACTTACAGAAAACACTGTGAGGTTTTGTTTGGTTTCTTTTTTTATGGTGCTCAATTATGCAGGTCCTAAGCTTGAACTTTGTAGATGACAACATTGTGTTAATGTCACATAAAATATGTATGCTCTCATTATTTGTGCTTATACATGGCTTCAATTTTATGGTGGTGTGTGGCTTCCAGTGTGTTATCTTCCAAGCTCTACAGTCGAATTGACCCTATCAGACTTTATATTACAATGGTACCATTGTTTATTAATAAAAATCAATGGAGAAATGATCTTATTTAATGTTTCTTTGGTTGTCTTACTTTTGCAAAACTAATTTCACTGATTTTCTCAGTAGCCTAGAAAATTGAAATATATTGGATTCGTTTACATGGACTCTTCTCTTTAGATGTCTGCTCCAATGAAGATCTCCCTGAAGTTGAGCTGGTTAATCTGCTAGAAGAACAGCTACCGCAGTATAGGCTTAAAGTAGACTCTCTCTTTCTGTATGAAAATCAAGACTGGACTCAGTCCCCACACCAGCAACAACATGCATCTGATGCCCTTTCTCCAGTGCTTGCTGAAGAGACTTTCCATTATATGAGTGAGTACTTTTATCCTTTCAGAGTTTGTGCATTGACTTTTTTTTTTTTTTTTAGAGACAGAGTCTCACTTTATCGCCCTTGGGAGAGAGCTGTGGTATCACAGCTCACAGCAACCTCCAGCTCTTGGGCTTGGGTGATTCTCTTGCCTCAGCCTCCCGAGTAGCTGGGACTACAGCACCCGCCACAACACCCGGCTATTTTTTGTTACAGTTTTGGCCAGGGCTGGGTTGGAACCTGCCACCCTCAGTGTATGGGGCTGGCGCCGTACCCACTGTGCCACAAGCAATACTTGACACTTAGTAACCGTTGTGCAGTATGGACCTACTTGAACAATTTAACAGGAAGAGGTGACTTGAACTGATTTAACAGGAAGAGGCAATTCTGTGTTATGCCTGAGTGCAGAGTTTGTCATTCTTGTGATTCTGAGTGTCCAGTATTGCAAGCCTATGAGATGTTTCCATTTCTTCTTTTTAATATTTTCCTCAGACTGAGTAGAAAAGAAAAATTTTTTTAAAGTAGTGAAATTATTTAAAATTTTATATCCTAATAATTTGGTGCCTGAGCCATCAGCTTCTTGATGCTTATCTTCCATGGTTACAGGAATTAGATCAGTCATTAAGAAGCATAGTTCTTAGA
Organism: Galago senegalensis; assembly: GCA_963575145.1. Taxonomy (NCBI): domain Eukaryota; kingdom Metazoa; phylum Chordata; class Mammalia; order Primates; family Galagidae; genus Galago; species Galago senegalensis. The sequence goes on from CAUYTI010065057.1 coordinate 15,787, forward strand.
TACATAAATAATTCTTAGGCGCCAGCCACGTACACCTAAGGTGGCAGGTTCGAATCCCCAGCCTGGACCCACCAAACAACAATGATGGCTGCAACCAAAAAATAGCCAGGCGTTGTGGTGGGCACCTGTGGTCCCAGCTACTTGGGAGGCGGAGGCAAGAGACTCGCTTGAGCCCAGGAGTTGGAGGTTGCTGTGAGCTGTAATGCCA
>CAUYTI010065061.1:0-26404 GCA_963575145.1 Galago senegalensis
GAGAGAGGAAGAAGGAGGGAGGAGTGGGGAAGGGAATAGCAAAGAGAGGGAAGGAGGGAGTGGGGTGGGGTCTCAGTGTGTGCTGCACCTTTTGGGGGCAAGACACGATTGTAAGAGGGACTTTACCTAACAAATATAATCAGTGAAAACTGGTTTCTTGTACCCTCAATGAATCCCTAACAATAAATTTAAAAAAAAAAAAAGTTTTACGTGCTTTATAGTACGTACCATGTTTTCCTGCCCTGCACATTTACAAGAGGTAATATAAGATCCATAATAAAGTGAGAACAGAGTGTCGGCTTATAGTTCATTAGATTTATATACAAAGCACATATTTTTTGTAAAGCCAGATGTGTGATGAGTTAGATGAGGATCTGTTTTAAGCATATAGTAATTGAAAAAAAATCCCTATGCCAGAATTCTAAACAACTTGGCACAGTGGAGTAGCATAGTTTGGTCCTTATATCAGCAACATGCATGGCGTGGGAAAGGGCTTTGCGCTCTTTCTTCTCCAGGGCCTTTACTCTCCTGCCAATGAAATTAGGGTTTATTTGTGGTGGTCTGTCACGTCTCACTCAGTTCTAACATTCTAAATTGTTGCCATTTCCCCAATCATCCCAGGTCCAGTGGTGTGAGGATAAATTCTTAAGAGAGTATGAATTCAGCTAGAATGCTCTGTTTTGAGGAAGAGATTATTTATAAGCTAGGGATTTGAAGATTTAGACTATTACAAAAACTAGAAGGGTAAATAACAAACCAATGCTTTTCTTTTTATTAATATACTGAGATGATCCTTTCCCTACATGTTTGAATTCTTAGAGAATATTATTTTAACCACATTTCATCTCATCAATGTTCCAAAAAATGCTGTCCAGTTAATTATGACGCACATCAATGTGGCTAACGCTCTGCCCTAGTGAAATGTGATTTTTCTCTTCCAGGGTAGAGGAACTGGAATTTGAGAAGCAGGAAATGCATTCTCAGTTGTTATTATGATCTTTAAACATAAAAAAGCCCATAGAGAAGGAAACACATTTTTTGAGCTTTAAAATAATACCAAACAATACAAATGTCCCAAATAACACTCCATTATTTTAAATCTTGGTGACATGACTTTTGTAAAATTTTCTCCAGAATAGATATGACATTGATTGGAAAAAATTCATATAGTATTAAATATTCAAAATGTTCAGCAAAGGAGAACTGGCCGAAGAGCAGAGGAGGAGGAGAAGGAGAAATGTAACAAATTCATTTGCTCTATTTGTCTTTCTAGGCTACTTTTGTAGGAACATTCTTCACGTCAACCTCATCTGTATCCCGTTTCTATCAGAGACACTTTTCCATAGCTGCTCTTCTTAGAATGTCTGATAAAGCCTATTTTGAATTCTTCTGTAAGTGGCTAAGGCAATAGAAATCTGTGCGATGGCCAAACATACTCATGATGATGGGAATTATAAACCACAAAGCCCTCATGTTCCATGCCCATTAGAAATGGGAAATCCAGTGTTATTTAGATATGTACACTTATCATTTATGGCCATTCCTGAACCTAGAAATTAAATATAAAATAAAATATACAGTTCTATATTGTGTCCTGGGGTTTCAGGGAGTGATCCTGTACAGAGCAGGCAGTGGTGTTTATTACTCACTTAAACACCTTTTATTAGGTGGCTAACTACATAGCCATGTGCTGTTCCGGGTCCTGAGGATGCAAAAGTAAATAAGAAACAGCCACGGGTTCCCTACTATCCTCCCTTTCGGTGTATCATTTAAATAAAGGTCAACTGTGTCATTAGTGCCTAGGAATGAAAGCGGGTGGGGATGACAGGGTTAGAGCCAGTGTCGTAATCCAACCCCCTTTGCTCAATTTTCTCGACTTTGTGTCTCCAGTTTGCATATTCTAAGAAAGCGAATCACAAAAAGGCAGACTGCAATAAACATTCTGATACAAACATCTTTATTGTACTGTGATTTTTTATCTTCTGGGTATATACCTAATAGTGGAATTGCAGGATCGAATGGCAGGTCTATTTTTAGTTCTCTGAGTGTGGTTTGATTCTTACAAAGATCAAAAAAGAGAAGACAAATATTTTTAGGGATGAATACATGGGTGGTGAAATTATTTTTAAAACCAAGGAAGCATTATTTGTAAAAGTCAGGTTTTACCTTTGCTGAAAACCAGAAGGAAGAGGGCAGTGGAGGCATCCGGGTTTGTAATAATTTCTCCTTTGTACCTGGTTTGCACCATGTCATGATAGGATGTGTGTCCTCGGCAGTCCCAAGTTCCAAACATCTGACCGATGTACAACCCGCACTTAGGAACAAAGGCTGTAACAGGGGCTAGGTTAATGTACCTGTTCCAACTTACATACACACTCAACTTAAGAACAGACCTACGGAACGGACCTGGTTTGTAACCCGGGGACTCCCTGTGTGGTAATAGGAGCGTTTATAATTATCGTTAAACTCTCCTTGTATGCTTGCATGTACGTACATGTGCAAATACACAAAGAAAAATGTCTGTGCGAATGGAATCTTGGAGTTATACTCACAGAAGATAAAACTGAGTAAAGAAACACCCTGGAACTGAGGAGCGCCTGGTGGAGGCCACGGATTCTGAGTTCTCTGCTGAGAAGCATTTACACCAACACTGAATGGAGAGGATATTTTTAAGTTTTAGTTAAGACTCAGGCAAATGGCTATTACTTTTCTAAAATTTTTAAAAATGTGCCAGGCGATTATGAATATGAAGTCATGTATATAGTAAAGGGTGACCGTGGAAAAGCTCTAAAGTTACACTCTCAGTTTTGTCCTGGTCATCTGCAGATAGTAGATTGACAAAAAGCTGTAGAAACAGGTCCCACAGTCTGCAGCCGAGTGTGGAGGGGCAGCTGGCCAGCTCTGAAAGGCCAGGCTATGCCATTCTTCATGTCACACCTGTCTGAGCCACTTCTCTGAGGGAACAGAACCTCTAGGTTAAGGATGTGAACTGTGGTGTGAGACTGGCATCGATTTCCGTCTCTCCCGGCCCTGCTTCACTTCTGTGTGTAGCTATGCCACGAGTTGTTCTTCCAGCGGGGTGGGTGGCTTAGATGACAGTAATCTATTCTCTCACAAATCTGGATGCTGAGGCCCTAGGTCAGGGTGGTGACAGGGTTGGTTTCTTCCCAGGCCTCTGCTCTAGGCTGTTGGTCAGCCACTGTCGCCCTCGGTGCTCACGTGACCTTCCCCACCCAGTCTGTCCCTACCTCCCCTTCCTATGAGGACACCAGTCACACTGGTTTAGCTCCCAGGCTAATGACCTCACTGCAACTCAGTCACCTCTTTAAACACTCTAGCTTCAAATGCATCACAGGCTGCAGTGCTGAGGATGAGGACCCCAAAACAGAAATCTAGGGGACCACATAAGAAGCAGGTAAGGGTTGAGGAGGGGGTCCAGGCTTCCCAGAGTAGTTACAGGCCTGTCCTTCAGAAGGAGGAGAGTGAATGGGGGTGGGGGGAGTGAAAGGGTTCTCCGGGAAAAGGCAGAGCTCCCCAAAAGCTGCCCCATGAATATGCAGCTAAGCCAACAGTGGTGGGGCCTGTCCTCCCCTCTGCATGGACATGGGCCCAGTGTCTAATTTGCCCTGACACACTGCTGCCCTTCCAGATCAGAAGAAAGTGGAAAAAAGTCAAGAAAAGCCCAGGCAGCCACTAGGCTGTCAGGGGCACCATGTGCCCTGCCGGCTTCAGCCTCGGAGCTCTCTCCCCTGCCCACTGCACAGGCAGGGGCACAGGCAGCAGCCAGCAGCTGTCTTTCTGCCCAGGACTGGCCACTATGTGTAGAGATGGAGCTGGAATGTGCTGTGAAAACAAGGGCTCCCAGGAAGGAAAGTGCTAGAAAGTGGGAGGAGGGAGGAGTGTGTGAGACAAACAGGAAGGTGAGTCACTGGGCTGAGAGAAGAGAAGGGTAGTGGGGCAGCTGCCCTGTCAAGATGTTTCAGGGGAGCCCGCAGGCACAATGGAAAGACTCTGGTCACACTGTGTGATCTGTGCGGGGATCCTGCCGGTCCCCCTTACGGGTGCCAAGACCCTCAGTCAGAGGCCTCTCTCTGAAGTGGGAGCTGCAGCACCCACCTGCAACAGCTGCAGTGCCAAGCAACAAGCAGAGCACCCAAGACAGGGTCGTGGGGGAGGTGTGCAGGAGGGTCTCATCCTTCCCTCCCTTGGAGCCAGAAGAGAAGGGCGCAGGGAGGAGCCATTGTGAAGGAGGCAGGGCTGTGAAGGAGGCAGGGCTGGGTGCAGGGGAATGGCTGCCGTCCCCAGGGGCCAGTGTGCAGGCAGGGCTGTCTGGGTTCAGCTGAGGCCCAAACTAAGGCCTCCCTGCACATTTCCAGGTGTAGTTTCCCACCATGATGTGAACATGACCAGAGGTTTAGGGAAATTCATTGTGCAGTTATCACCTGCTGCAGCTGAAGTCAGGGCCAGGGAGAGACAGACGGGATGCCAGTGGGGGCTTGTGTATGGAGCCAGCAAACCCTCCCTGCTCCGGTCACCTGGGGCCCTCTGCCTGCAAGCCTGTCTCCAGCAGAGTATCCCTGAAAGCCAAACACCAAAAAGTATGGCAACTATCAACTTGTCTGCAAAAATACCTGCAGCTGTCTGCTTTCTTGTAATGTAAAAATAACAAGGGTTTTGAGAACAAACAGAAAAACATAAAGTAGTCAAACCTCGTCAATTAAAAAGTGAAAGCATTCTTCTGCCAAAGCTCCTTCCTTCCCAGCTTTGTCTTTCCACAGTGCTAAAAGAAAATGCTTCCTAAATGACTCAGAAAATGCAGGTAAGGCCATCATTGCGTGATTATTTTGGACATATAAATAATAGTATATAGCTTTGTAATTTTCTAATTTGCAAGTGAAAGTTTCTAAAAATAATGGACTTACCATATAATTAATGTGTCATAAGAAAAAATATGTATATGACATGTAGTTTCTTGTTTTTCTCATAAATTATAAAAGTATATACATCAAACCCGAATTTCCTGAACTCAGTACTTACCATGAAACTTTCCCAAGGAGATTAAGGCTCATAAATTTAGCTGAACAAGAGAATATTGCATTATATCTGCTGAACCAATAAAATTTCAACGAGGTAGGAAAATAGATTATTCTCATTTGTAGAACTAAGATAAACAAAATTTTTAAGTACCAAAAATCAAAAAACAACTTTCCACCCGCCCACAATTGTGCTTCAGTGAAAGTAGAACCACCCTTTTCCTAGAGGTGAAGGGCACGGCTGACTTCTGCGTTTCACTGTGAATGTCGAGTCCCAAACACGGATGTTCAGACGGTGATAACTGAAACGTGAATTTCACTGCAGTAAAGACAACCTAGGAAGGATTATCTTTCTCAATCTCTTTCTTTCTTAATGTTCTTGATTTTTTTTTCAAATATTGGCTCCTGAAAAAAAAAAAAAAACAGAACAAACAGACAAAAACCAAAAACGCTGTTCTTAATAATTTATACTGCCTCTGAAAGTGGAGAGCAGCCAAAATAACTTACCCCAGGGGCCCATGAATGGTTTAATGTATTTAATGGAGGTTTCCTTGACTCAGCTGACATCAGGAATATAGGAATGTTTTGGGGTCTCCCTGAGGAAAGCAAAGCCAACCCACAAACTGTCTGCGGGGGTGAGAGCTGCCAGGTGTGTGAAGGACCACACCAGGTAACAGGAAACCACCCAAATATGCCTTTGTCATTCTCACGTAACCCTTTCAAGGATTATTGAAATCGATATATGTCCATCACTTATTTCTGCCCAGTTCATATAGCTCTTCAAGTCGAATAAAATCAGAATAACAAATCAATGTGATAATTGCATAATTTGTAGTTAAAAGACAAAAGACTCTTTGCAAAGACACAGAGCACCAGCCATCACACACGATTAGACTTTCTCCCAAGCAAAACGTTCATCACGATCCAAATTTACGTGAAGAAAAAAACAGTCATTAATTTTTCCACAAGGTAAATATTGCTACTTTCAATAAGGCCTTCTTCCGCCATCCATATGGTTGCCATTTTTTCCTTCTAAATTGATTATTACATAACATTTGATTTGTTCATACCTATGTAAAAACTCTATAAAGTCACAGAAAATATACTCAAAAGGGCATTGCAAAAGTGGATTTCTATTCTGCCAGTTTCCAGTTAAGAATTATCATGCATTATCCTGTTTTGGAGAGAGGCCTTACGGCACTGTAGTGATCCCTATCAATTTTTTTCAATTCATCATCAGTTATTTTTCGTGTATCCACCCTTAACCTTCCCCCTGTGTGGCCTGCATACAGCCTTGCTGTACATATTCCATGGCCCCTGGCCCTGAGCCAGGGCTCGTGCCCTCTTCCCACTCTCCTCTGATGGAAATGCAGGCTCTCTGCGCCTTTGCTAATCAGGCCCCCAGCTTGGCAGGGGTGGGTCCTATTCAGGTCCTGGCTACTGTCCCTCCATCTGAAGGCATGAGAATGCCCCTAACTCTGGAGGCGGTGCTGGCTACCCAGCTGCTGAGGAATGCTTCACTGGCTCATGACCTCTGTCCAGCGTTGGTCTCTGGCCAGTAGCTCCAGCTTAGTGCAGGGAGGGCATAACTTTGTGTCCCTCTCCTCATTCTGCCTCCATGGAAATTTAAGTACACAGAATAAAGTCGTAAAACTAAAACCCTCTCCCCACAAACACTGTCCTTTGGGATGGTCCTAATGTGCCATGGGCTGACCTTGCCCTGAGCTCTGAGCTTGTCTAAACTCAGCCCACAAGCTGAGACTGTGCTCACTCCATCCATCTGCACTGGCTGTCCTTTACATGCCCTCCTATAGACATCACCACTGGTCACATCACCCGTTCAGCTTTTAATCATACCTGACTCTGAAATATTTTTAAGCCTTGATTTTTTCTGGTTCTTCTTACTACAGAGACATGCAGGGAGGCCTTAGCTTGGGGAGAAGTGAGCTTACAGGCCTGAGTCCTGAGCCCAGACAGCCCTGCCTACTTGGTGAGTGGCCCCTGAAGACAGTAGCCATTTGCCTGCACACTGGCCCCTGGGGATGGTGGCCATTCCCCTGCACCCAGCCCTGCCTCCTTCACAATGGCTCTTCCCTGCACCCCTCTCTTCTGGCTCCAAGGAAGGAAAGGATGGGACCCTCTTGCACACCTCCCCCGTGTCCCTGCCTTGGGTGCTCTGCTTGTTGATTGGGACTACAGCTATTGCTGGTAGGTGCTGTGGCTCAGGCTTCACAGAGAGGCCTTTCAGCTTACCAAGGTGAGGCCCCTGGCTCAGAGTCTTGGCGCCTGTATGGGGGAGACGCAGGATCTGGGCAGGAGTCTCCAACCAGAGCTCTTTCCTCAATGCCTGTGGACTCCCTGACATCTATTCAACCTGCAGGTTTCACCTTGACCAATTTTAGAGTCAATTCTGATCCAGAAAAGGGATCTTCTCACCACCTCATGGACATCCTTGTTTTACTGATCCGAGCTGTATGATGGGATGTACCTTAGGCCCCAGGTCAGGCAGGAGTCTGACCTGACCTCAACTCCTATCCCTGGTATACCTTGGAGTCTGCCAATTTCATATGAGCACCTTGCTCTCCCCCCACACACAGTCTATAATTACATATTTTTCCAAACTCTTTATTTTAATGATTTATAGCTTCAGGTTAAACAAATGACCCAGAAATACAATTTCCCCTCCCTGTCTTTGCATAATCACTACCCCTGTATTCATACTGCCCTACTCACCCACCTTGTCAGCTGTCTGGCCTAGTATTTTTGGACGGTGCACTGTGGCGAATCCTGCAGCCAAGTCCATCAGACCGATAATGAAGTCTTAACAGGCTTTGCTGTGACTCTGCAGCGCTGCGAGCATCAGCATTCACCCTCTAAATGAGATCCTGGGCTTTGTGGAGACAGCAGTCCTCTAATCTTGCCCTTGACTCTCAGTGCAGATAGCCAGTGATGATGGATGCCATTCAACAAAAGCCTCTGTGCTGCATGTGCTGGTAAGTATTTTATAAATATTACATTTTTGAGAACTTCATTTTATAAATAATAAAAGAGCAACACAGATGTCAGTTTCCTTGCTATAATCCACTCATCTAATATATATTTTATTCAGAATTCAAGCTCAAATTATTAATATATTGGCTCCAAAGTATATGCTCACCCCCTCTTAAAAGGCTCCCACTCTATAATTATTATAATGCCTTACAACACTGTTCCAGAGTTCTTTTACTTAGAATTTATGTTCCTTGAAGAAAGAAACTCGTTTGTGTTTTCCTATCCTTCCCTTACAATAAGGTTAAGAAATTAACAGCACTACTGGTAACTTCTTGATTAATTTATTAAGCAAAAGGCACAATGTGCCTCTAAGCTTTTAAGCCAAGGCATATGGCAAAAGTATAATAAAATACATGTCAATGAAAGCTTAGAGATTTTTCCCACTTCTATCAATGTTTATAGAATGTCCAAGCTAAAATCATACAACCCTCAAATAACACAAGTAAACATTATTTATTCCCTAATTTTACAAGTAGAGAAGTAGAAAAAATACATGATTTTGCACTTTCTCCAGTATATTAGAAATGATGAAAACTTTTAAAATGTTGGACAGAGATTTGCACATCTGGGGTGAGAATCAGACATGTTTCTCCCTACTCCTATCATCAGTGACAGCTACCATGCTCTGGACATTACCCATTCCACAAACATAAGAGACCATGAGTGGTGAAGAGGACGTCTTGGGGGGACTAGGGACCCAAGGACACAGCAGTTGGGTCCAGTGATATATTCTAAGCCAGGTCTTAGAAAAGTGGGCAACCTTGAACCACCAATGGGTTAAAAAGAAAAGTCCCACTGTAAAGCCTGCTATCTCTTCCCAAAGGACAGGCAAGGAGTAGCCAAGCAAGGCAGAGAACTCTGGCTGATGACCATACTGCTCTAGACAAAAACTACAGGAAGTAGGAGATGGGTGTCTGGACCTTCACCTGACCTTGCAGGAACAAGGACCTTCTCCCTGATGTGCGCTGCAGGAGAGAGCTGAGAGGGGAGGTGGGGCTTCTGTCCCCACCAGAAGACACAGAGTCCACTCTGTGGTGTTAGCAGACCACACTGAAGCAACAATGAGGTGCTGGCCCTCTACTGCCCAGACTCAGAGACCTGAAGAGGAGTGCTGACATTTCCCCTCCTCGCCCAAGGGACAACAGAGATGGAGAGGGAGACTCAGACTCTCAGCCCCCCAGGCAGTGCAAGGAATGGGAGAGAATATTCACAAGCTGTGCATTAAACAAGGGCTGATAGCCAGAATCCACAAGGGACTCCAGCAAATCAGCCACAAAGACCCAAACAGCTACCTTGAAAAGGGCAAAAGACACAGCTTTTCAAAACAAGATAGACAAGTGACAATAACCATGTTAAAAAAACGTTCAGCATCACTAGTCATCAGGGAAAAGTAGATTAAAACATCAGTGAGCTCTCACTTTACCCCTGTTAAAATGGCTTTTATTAAAAATTCTGGAAACAATAGATGCTGGTGTAAATGCAGGGAGACAGGAATCCACATACACTGTTGGTCAGACTACATACGAGCACAACATCTGTGGCAAGCAGTCTGTAAATTTCTCAAAGAACTAAATGTAGACCTACCATTTAATTCAGCAATCCCAAGGCTGGTTATCTGCCCAAAGGAAAAAGATCATTTCATCAAAAAGACACGTGCACTGGAATGTCTACTGCAACACAATTCACCATTGCAAAGATGTAGCGTCAACCCAAATGCCCATCAATCCATGAGCAGATTAGCCAAGTGTGGTCTGTGTGTGCCATGGAGTACTACTCAGCCATGAAGAAGGATGAAGTTATGCTGTTTTCCTCAGATAGAACTGGAGACCATTATCCTAAGTGAAGTGTCTAAAAAATGGGGCATAAACCCCCACCTGTAGTCACGATGAAACTGGAGCTAACCAATGAACACACATGAGCACAGAGGAATATAAAATTTAGAAGAAATCAAGCATGGTGGGAGGGAGAAGGGAGAGGCCATGTGTACACTTGTAGCTGTGATTTAAGCATTACAAAAGTGACCCATGTAACCAAAATATTTGTACCCCCTTAATACTTTGAAATAAAAAGTATTTAAGTACCCCCTTAATACTTAATACCTTAAAAGTATTTAAATACCCCCTTAGTACTTTGAGATAAAAAAGAAAAAATTAAAATTAAAAGAAGCAAATATAAGAAAAAAACCCAAATGTAATTTTTAGACTGAAAAATATAATAGTGAAATGAAAAACTTACTGGAGGGCTCAACATCAGACTGGCAGTGAGGGAAGAACTTATCGGAGAAACTGATCTATGCTGAACAGTGAGAAACTGAACAGCAGAGAAAAAATAGTCTGAGGAAAAGAGGAACAGAGCTGCAGAGACTGTGGGGTTATAACACAAGAGCTAACAATTGTGTTACCAGCCACGGAAAGACAGGAGAGCGATTACAGGGCTGGAAAGTACGTACAGAGACATAACTAAAAATTGCCCTGATTTGACCACAAGATGTTGATCTGCAGATTTAACCAGCGGAGGCAACACCAGAATGGATAAATCTAAAGGAATTCGTTCAAGACACATCATAATCAAACTCTGAAAGATTAAAAAACATTAAATGCAATGGGACAGAAAAGAGACCTCCCTACAAGGGAAACACAACTTGAAATGCAGAAGATTTCTCATCAAACGGCACAGAAGCCAGGAGTTAATGAGGCGATATTTTTTAATTTCTGACAGAAAATGACTGTCAGCCTAGAATCTTACATAAACATCCTATCCTAATGAAGGGGAACTCAAGGCTCTCTCAGCCCAAGGGAAACTCATGGAATTTGCCACCAGCAGACCTATCTTAAAAGACTGGCTAAAAAAAAAGCTCTTCTTCAAAGAAAGGAAATAATAGAAGAAGCCTCAGAATATCAAGGAGAAAGAGCAAAGTAAATACAATAGGTTCTCTATTCCTTTTGAGTTTTCTAAATTATGTTTGAAGTTTGAAGCAAAAAACAAAACAAAACAAAAAACAAACAAAAAAACAATCGGCCAAACAACAACAACAAAAAACCCCACCATAGCACTGGCTGGTATAGTTCCCAAAGCAGGTAGAGCAAATGCATTAAATAATAATATTATTGATGGAGGGCAGGAAAGGACTTATGAGAAGATAAGGTATCTATCCTTGAATCAAAATTATAAAGTATCAATATCAATAGAAGTGATTAAGTTCATACACAGGTAAGTTAATACCTATGGCCATCAATAAATTTGTACATAAAAGCACCAAAAATATTTGAGAGAAAAAAATAGAATTCTAAAACAGGTAAAATAATACACAATAAGGTAGGAAAAAAAAACCCAAAAACCAGAAACCAAACCAGAGGGAAGAAAAGAAACAAAATGTAAAGACACAGGCATGCTCAGTTCCCAAAATGTAAGTTAATTAATTACCATATTTTGCCACATATAATGATATGTAACGTAATTCTCTGCATAATGCACACCCACGTTTTTGGGCCACTCAGGAAAAAGATCTTTCCTTTTATCTTTTTGATTCAAATTTTTATTTGTTCGTATTTAGGTACTTATTTTTTGTATTAAGGAATTCTAGCATTTATTTTTAAACATATCATGGTATAAGAAATTTTATGTAAAAATAATTACAAAACACAAGAACAGATATAAATACAAGAAATTTTGTGTACTGGTAACAAATTTTATGACATTTACTCATCATAGAAGGTCAAGAGCTCTCCATCACTGTCAGTGACAAAAGTATTGTCCTCTTCAATTTCTACATTACTGATGTCTTTGGAGAATCACATTCTTCATCCCAGTAAATTTCGTCATCCTCAGTTCCATCCATAGCATTGCTCACGAACAATTTTTAAACAAGTTCACAACCACGTCGTTCTTGACACCATTCCACGCTACTAGGATCCAATCCCAAACCTGGGAGGTAGATGCTGTCTCGATTCTGCCTGTAGGTGTTAAATCATTACCAGCTGACTGGAGCCATGACGTCCACTAAAGAGTGGCCTTCAGGGGGGCCTTGAAGGGCTTGTTTACTGACACATCAAGAGGTTGCCGCTGGCTGGTTAACCCAGCAGGTATCAAGCCTCTGCGATGAAAAACCCAGAATGCTGGTTTCTTAAGTAATCCTCCAGGCCTTCCTGGCCAGACTTTGTTAATCCAGATTTCCAGGCCTTGTTCCTCTCTCCATTCATCCATTTTATGCATGTGGACAACAACTCCAGTTGGAATCTTTTCCTTTGGAAACATTTTTCTTTCAAAGATGCTCATGGGTGGTCCTTGGTCCCATCTGTACCACAGGCTGGAACAACAGTGAAGTGTGTTTCTCACGTGCATAGTTTTAAAAGCCACAGTCCTTGCTCCTTTGACATCCACATCTGTTGGGTGGCCCATCAGAGGGCGGGCCTCATCCATATTTGCAAATTGGGACAGCTCAAAGGTGTAAGTCTTTTAAAGATTGGTAATGTAAGAACAAAATTCCAAAACTTGATTCTCAGAGGCTGCTGGAAGTTCTGGGGAAAGTTTTGTTCATGTCCTCATGATCAAACTTTCTCTCTTCACGAAGTTAAAGAACCATGTGGGTGTCCCTGAGAAATCCTCAATTTTTTTTTCTCAGTCAATCCTTCTACCTTCTTTTTGTATCAATGTGGTTGAAACAGAGATCTCAGTTTGAGGCCAACACTTTGGAGGTTTACCTTGCCTTCCTGCCTCTGTCTTGGAATCTAAAGTTTTTTTTCTCCTACCTCCCCACCTGATGACACTCTCTGTGGGAGGAGGCCCAGTCTGTCTCCAGGCAGCCATAGTGCTCACCAGCATTGGCCATAACTGTAAACTTAAGGCTCGACATGTACACAAACCATTTGGCCATATTCCAAGGGATTTTCCAATAATTTCTGTAGAAATATTAGCTAGCTTGGCAGCTCCTGCCTGACATGTAAGAAAGTGAAATTTATCACTCTTCATTCACCAAAAAATGCTTTTGTTGCAAGTTTGACAAAACCGATTACCATACTCCAGAGTATCATTTTGCATTTTTATATCAATATTGCTTCCCAGAGTTACATTTTTAATCCATAAGTATAAATAAAAGAGTTAAGAGCATTTATGTAAATACAGAATTAGTACTAATCATGTATAATGCACATCTGTATTTTTCTTCAAACATTTGGGGAAAAAAACTGCATTATACACAGCAAAATATAGCAGTTAATTAAAAGCTGAATATTAAAAATGAGGCAATTAATTTATGATCAATCATAAATTAATGTATGATCAAATCTTGGCCCCAAAGATTGATACCTAAAAATATAATCTAGAATATATTAGACTATATTTTTAGGTATCACCTAGATAAGAATTAACCCAGTTACTACCTGATATATTTCTAAAATTTGTACTTATTTCTAATCTGTAGACTAGATGATACATTTTTCCTATTGTAATTTTGATCAATTGTATAAATCAAAGGAACTATAATAAAATATACATGAACCTGATGAGTAAGTGCATCCTGAGGCTTCCTTTCGTTCCAGATCACAAAGCCAGTGAGTTTGGGTGGTGGTAGACGTCACGACTTCTGTGACTTTGTATTACTTTCCCCTTTGTTGGAGCACTACGACCCAACATTCCTTGAGAACCCCCTACTCAAATGGTCTATTTGTGTGTGTGCCATGTGGGTGGCCTTAACCCCGATTCAGGGTAAGTGTGCGACTCAGGCCTAGACCCTTAGACAACTTAGGCTCTGGGCCACAGTTGGCTAAGAATATGACCCAGTCCCAGCAGAGTAGACATGCTGGGCCTATTGTGATTGATGAGTGAGGAGCAGGTGTTCTAATCCCCTCTGGACTTGGATCTAGGCCCACAGAGGCTTCAAACTTGTGACAGATCAATTAATACACAGGAACACTAAGAAAGGAGCCACCACTGATGAAAGGTGAGCAGTGCAGATTAGGAGAAGGTCCTTTTGGGGCCAAGATTTGATCATTCTTGAGTACTTCTATTTTTCATGACATGAGTCCGTAACCCTTTTTTATCAGCTAAGTAAGGCTACATTTTCTGTCCTTAGCAACCATCAATGTGCTAACTAACACTATTACAGCGTGGAATGTGGATTTGTCAATTCTCTTGCTACTTTCAAATTATCAGTAGTTCTTCATCAGTGAAGAGGAGGGTGGTGAGAATCACAGACCAACACTCAATGAAGACGCAGAGCAAAGAATAACAGAGTTGATCAAGACGTTACCCAAGCACTGGGTGTTCTCCAGCTTGAAACGCTAATTTAGGAGTATTCTGGTAAGAGCAGAAAAATGTATATTTTTGCACAAAAAATTATTACATTCAGCTGATGACTGTAATCCTAGCACTTTGGGAGGCCGAGGCAGGTGGATTTCTTGAGTTCATGAGTTCAAGGCCAGCCTGAGCAAAAGCAAAAGCCCTATCTCTACCAAAAATAGAAAAACTGAGGCAAGAGGATCACTTGAGCCCGAGTTAGAGGTTGCTGTGAGCTATGACACCACAGCACCGTATCCAGGGCTACGGCTTGAGACTGTGTCTCAAAAAAAAAAAAATTATCACATTCATTTCTAAAGCCTACACCAAAGTATTCACTCATACGGGGTTGTAATTTACAATAATAATTGGAATATTTTATACAAGGAAATACGTAACTGAAACTTAATATCAGGAGAGAAAAGATGGAATTTGGAATGAAAGTTGTAAGCAGAATTGTGCTATTAACCTTGAGAATTTTTTTCTGTTTAATTTTGTGGAATAAAATGTAGAATAATACTTCTTAACACCACATTTTCTCAGAGTTTAAGTGAGGAAGTCTTCTAAGCAAAAAGAGTACCTGAAAAGAGTAATAGAAACCTTGATATTTCTAGCAGGTTCTACCAATTTGAAAAGAAAGTAACTACAAAGCAAAATACAATTAATTCCCATAGCATGTAAGCAAAACATGCACTTCCATTTGCTTTTAAACTTCTAAAACAGTCACTTGCTTTTCTGTTTATCCACAAGGCCTGTTAAATCCATATAATCTTCACCTGATTTATTGACAAGCTTGCTACATGCTTTCACGGTGGAATGCTGTCTTACAAAGACAGGGATAGAATTATAGGTTGGAATCAAGTGAACTGACATAAAACATTCTGTTTTAGCTTTTAAAATTTTTCAGATTATTTAAACCTTTGAAATACATATAATTGCTTTTTACACTGACAGCATTACTGCGAGTTGAAAGAATGTAGTACAAGACAGAACATTTTCTATTCTTTGTATCTCCCCAAAGAAACATACTTGTTGACATTGGAGAGAGAAAATGGTGAGAGCAGGAGGATGAGTAGTTTAAGGCAGAGTAATTCAAATACCAGGGGTCAAATACCAGGACACATTTCTTATTCAATATAATCTTAATAAATTAAAGAAGAAAAAGGGTGATATTCTGTATATAACCATTTGCCACACACAAACACATTGGTGCTTATGCACCAGCAATATCACATAATGATATTAGAGAATTCTCAACCAATGTTTGCTGACTGGAACCAAGTCAACACGCTGTTTTTCTTTTTCCAAGTATTAATATAAATGTTACTTTTTCAAATACTTACTTACCTACCAAGTGGGCTTCTTCTTTGCCCTCTCTCATGCAAAAAAAAAAAAAATGCAGATATGTACCTTCTGATGGGCTGGGTCTTAAAAACACAATGTGAAGTAACATACACCAATCCCGTCCTGGTTATTGGGGAGGGATATGCAGTGGCTATAGAAATTAACAGAAATGCTCACTGATAAAATGGAATGCAGGTTGTGACCTCTGAAATGCAAGGTTTAAACCAGTCAAAGTACATGTCTTCACCAAAGAAATTTCCTTGGTAAGATCATGCTCTCTAGTGGTTTTAACTCTACAACCAAGAAAAGTAAATTATCTGCTCATTTTTCCATGTACGTATAGTGTAATGGGCTTAAATTTAAAGACAAGCGTGACTTTTTGGTAAGAACCAAATGTTTTACTAAAAGTATCCAAGATTCACAGAGTTAGTTCTAATTGTGAGAAATTGCTAACTGCAGAGTGAGACAGGTGGCCAGAATCACGCAGCCCACAAAATCCCACCTGTCCCCCTAGTGATCGATGTACTGCGCCATTTCCCTGCGAAGGTATAGTTGTGTTGTGCCTCCAATTTCCATTGATTAGGGATTCAACTGTCTTTTAGATTGAACTGCTTTCTAACTTCTGGGTTTTGAGGTAATTTCTGATTTCCATGCCATATTATATTTTAGTTATTTATTTCCTTACTCACCATGTATATGTGAAGATCTATTAGGTACCAAGCACCATTCCCGTTAGTACAAATAAGACTGGGATGTTTTCCTGCTTTGAAAGAAGAGGCAAGACAATCTCAAACATCAACAGTCCAAGTCATAGAGTTACACCAAAGTGATGATATCACAGCACCTGTCAGCAATCTATTTGTTCTCTCTCTCTCTTTGTATTGAATGCATTTGTTTTCTCTATGAACGCAGAGGAATAGTTGAGCTGGATTCTCCCAACAGGAGCACTCAGGTACTTGGGATATGAGGCATTGGTTCAAAGCACAAGGTACAAACACATCAATGAGCTTAAAAGAGTTTACTGCCTGGGCAGAGCCTATGGCTCAAGGAGTAGGGCATTGGCCCCATATACCAGGGGTGGCAGGTTCAAACCCTGGTCCGGGCCAAAAACTGCAAAAAAAAAAAAAAAGTGTTTACTGCCTAGAAAAAGTGGACACAGGCAGAATGGAAGACTTGGCAGCTGGTAAGACTGAAAACAAATATCAATGCTTCTTATGCTAGTCTAATATAATTTGAAATAAAGAGAATTAAAAAAATTTTAAGCATTATCATTTACAAAAATTGGTCATACAAACAAATCTTTACAAAAAGAACATCCTTACCCTTTGCAGTAGGATCTTGGGATCAGGGCATCTAACATCCCATCTACATTGTTGGGCACAGAAGTGACTCGGGTTAAGCTCCTGCCAACCAGCAGAGCACTTTGACTCACAGGCAGTCCACAGAAGCGTTTTATTCTTCATAAGTTCTACTGACCTCAGGGAGCCCACTCTAACTTCATCCCTCCCTGCTGACACAGTCCTACTCAGGCTCAGCCACCCATCCATCCCATGCAGGCAAATGCATCGGAAAAAAATAATTGAACTCTCTTCTGATAAAGGTTTAGTGGTTGCCTTTGGGAAAAAAGCAAACAAAGTTATAAATACTAAATTAGTTCAACCACGAACAAAAAGAGCACCCAATTCTCTGGACCTGAATGTTTTCCAAAGCAAAGATCCCAGCAGTCATTATAGAAATATCATTTTCTTTAAAGCTAGGAAGAAGCATTTTAGCTAGTGATAATATATATTAAAATTGTTAAAAAGATAACTAGAAAAATAGTTACCCAGCCTACCACAAACACAGTGCAGAGGCGGCAATGGTTATCCTATTGACTTATGAAAACAGCTCACTTCACTTTTGTTGAATCAGATTTTTCAAAAAATCAATTTCCCAGCATATATTTGAGCCTCTTTTTAGACATCCAGTTAAAATATCTTAAAGTAACAAGTTATCAAATAATTGCATACCGCTGATTACAGAAATGATGCCTATCTTGATAGACTCAAAAGCAATTCAAACACGACATATTGGAATTTATATTACAGATAAAATACATCTATGTATCTCAAATGGCATAGATATTGGCTAAAGTAATGTCTTGAAGCTGTGAAAATTTAGCAGTAGTATATTTGTGCAAAGAATGTTGAAGGACTGACAGTTTTGAGGGCCAGCACCAGGCAATTTTCTCTTCATTTTGCAGCAAAGAACTATCGATTATTTGCATTCAGGAGGACCTGGGTCCAGTATCTTTGTGTTCTTTGTGGACTGTGATGAAATTAGGTAGCAGAGTCTTTAAGTCAGTATCATCAGCTAAATCCAGTTTGTTTTTACACAAGAAACAAACTAACAAAACACATAACATTAGAAAGAGAGAGAGAGAGAGATTGTCTCAATACCTAAGCTCTTTTCTTGCTTTAAATCAGATCGTCTATGATTATATGATTATACTTTAGCATGTGAAAATTGCTGTATAACACCAGGCATTATTATAACTCAATGTAGACTCAAAATGGAAAATGAATATAAGGACAGGCCACATGTCCACTCTGGGAGCAGCAGTGGACATTATCAGGGCTGTCTCCATGTCCCCGTGACACTCACCATCCCCCAAAAGACCCCTTTCCTACTGCTCCAAATGTAATCCTGGTCTCTGGCCAAGGACAGTTTTGGCCCCTGGAGCCTGTTTGTCCGACATGAGGTAGCCTAGAAATACCTGAGAAGTAGCCCCCATTGACAAATGGCCAGGGGAGGTGTGGGGGCAAGCTGTCGCTCCTGTACTCTGCACCACCACAGGGTCCAAAGTTGATTTAGAAACCTGCCCTCTTCCCTTCTTTGCCTTTCTTCCCTAACCTCCAACCAGTGCTTCCTGGGATGACTTCCCAAATAAATTATTTTTATTCAAATTTTTGTTATCAAAGTCTGTTTCTTAAGGGGCCCAACCTGAGACAGAAAGGTGGACTATTCTAGTCGAGAAGCTCAGGCTGCGCCCCAGTTCTGCTAGTGAGTGGAGGGGGCTCTTACACGGTGCCCTGGTAGAGATGCTATTCCATGTGGACCTTTCTCAGAGTTTCAGGGGTCCTCTTTGAGGAAGGGAAAACAAAAGTATTAATAATTCAGGACAAAGTATAAATATTTCTTTTGAATGAGAAAGAAACCATAACAAATTATAAATTTTTAGAGATTGAAAAATATCACAAATATGAATTACAGAAACTTTTTTTATTAAGTGCGTGATTCACGTTATAACACTTTTGCCCGTATACTGTGGGCTGAATTGCTTTTGGGTGCCTTTTCCTTTGAAAACAAGTTCGTATTATTTTCTGTAGATACATAATATATAAAGAATAAAAAGTTGATTTTGCTATATTACCTTTGTAGACAATTAACTCTTCCCTACATGACTGAGTTTTTCATTGATAGGTAACACTTTTTCATTCACTGATAGTTAGGAAATACTTCCCATTTCATTTTTTTTTTTAATGCCAGGTAAAGTTTGAGGAGTTTGGTCCAACTGAGGAGACGTGACAAGTTCTTTCCACATGTAGGACCCCGTACCCGCTTCTGCGCTCTAAACACACACAGGAATTCTCGTGTCATCTATTTCACACGACTTTTATAAAAGCACCATTGTTTGACATTGCATCACAAAGCATTTGGAGAGAGGTCTGTTTTTTTTTTTTTAATTGAATGGTAACTATGTACATTAATGCACTTCTGGGGGTACAGTGTGGGGTTTTCACATGCAATTTGAAATACTTCCGTGAAACTGGTCAACACAGCCTTCATGTCATTTTCTCAGTTATTGTTTTAAAACATTCACATTCTACTCTTAGAAAGATTCACTTGTACCCCTGTAAGATAAACAGAAGTGATGCCTCCACTCAGAAGTGATCCCTCCAATCCCCCTCCCTCCACCCATTTCCCCCCCCTTCTCCCTCCCCTCTCCCCATATTCTTAGGCTATTTGGTTATAGCTTTATATAAAAGGTATAAATTAGTTTCATTAGTTTTGAACTCTTGAGTTCAATGGTCTCCCGGAGTGCTAGTATTACAGGGGTGAGCCACCTCACCACTGGGCTATCTCACGCACTTTAAAAAGGTGTTTTCTTTCCATCCACTTTCCACCCAGGTCACCAATGGTCACAGCCTGGGGGGGGGGGGTTATCTTCCTACAGCTTTCTCCATGGTCATACTGTGTGTACCAGTTTAATACGTTTTTAATACATTTGATTATTTGGAGGGAATCCTTAGATACTCATGTGGTCCACAAAGCAAAAAGTGGTACAAGTTCCAGTAGGGCAGGGGCATCCTCCTAGCCCTGGGGTTGCCTGGGCCCGGTGGGTATTGGCTTCGTATGTGTTTTCCCATCATTTGTTTAAGCATTATAAATAAGAATATTGACGTTTATTCTTCTACCACTTAAAAAAAATAGCTTATTTAGACAATATGCCTTTCACTTTTGTCACATGATAATATACCTTGGAGATTATTTCATAATGTATATTGAGATACCTCTTTTTTCTTTCTTTTTAAATAGTTGCATAGCCTTGCAGCTATGTGGATGCGTCACCATTTATTTTTCCAGGCCACTGTGAACCTATCCTCATACATTTGTTATTTCGCATGTGTGCAAATATACCTACAGAGTAAATTCCCGGAAATGGGATTGCTGGGCCACAGATTAGCTTTGACAGCGATTCCTTAATGGCCTTCCTTGGCTGCTGTGTGCTGACTTTCCTGCAGCAGAGCAGCCAAGTTCTTATTCTCCCAAAGCTTCATTAACTGCACGTGCTGGTCAACTGCTGGAATTTTGCCATTCTGATAGGTGAAACATGGTAATTCAGGGTGGTTTTAATGTGCATCTCTCTTTTCACAAGTGAGAATGAAACTTTTACCTCCTGTGAGAACCATCCCTGGGTTCTTTGTAAACTCTCTGGCCAGATCCTTTCTCTACTTTCCTTGCCAGCCTTTGTAATGAGTTGCAAATGTTTTTCTCGGTTTGTTATTTATCTTTTGCATTCGTATTTTAAAAGGTACCTTTTTTTTTTCTTTTATGGTTTACTTTTTTTTTCCTTTTATGGTTCTGGCTTTTGAGTCAGAATTAGAAAGACCTTCCCTTTCCGAGGTTATGATGAAAGTTGTCCATGAAATTTTATGAATCGATTTTTTATTTTTACATTTTTGCCATTTGAAATCTATCTTGCTATAAGATACAAACTATGGCCCAATTTTATTTTATTTTTCTGTACAGTTAAACATATGTTTTGACATCATTATTAAGAGTTGCCCATAATTTCTCTCAGATATCATACTTGTCATATATTATATTCCCATATTACTATAACCTGCAAGCTTATTCTTATGATCTATTTTTATGTCAATGCCAGAAGATTTAAATTTTGTGGCTTTAAAATCTATCCTATTTTCATATATATATATACACACACGTGTTTTCTGGCTACTTTTGCTTGTTTATTTTTCCTGTGACTTTTATAATCAAATGCTTACCTAGTTCCAACAAAGCAATACATAACAAAATCATCTGCCTGTAATTTTTTTTTTTTTTTGCAGTTTTGGCCTGGCCAGGCTTGAACCTGCCACCTCTGGTATATGGGGCCAGCACTCTACTCCTTGAGCCACAGGTGCCACCCCACCTGTAATATTTTTATTAGCAACATGTTTATAAATTAAAATAGAAAGAATGATCTCTTTATGATGTTGACTCTTTCTTCAGGATAGTATTGTGTACTATCATCCCTCTGAAATTTATGTGTTCAAGCCCTGAGCCCTGGTACCTCAGATGTCACTGTGTTTAGAGAGGGGGGCACTTAAAGATGTGATTAAATTAAACAGAGGCTCTTAGGGTGGGCCCTAGTTCAATCTGTCTGGTGTCCTGAAAAGAAGAGGAAGTTTGGATATTTAAAGAGACACCGAGGGTAGACTGACACAGAGGAATGGGCTATGTAAAGACACAGTGAGAAGGTGGGCATCAATAAGCCCTCTGAAGAGAGGGGCCTTTGAAGACACAAACCCTGCTAACACCTTGATCTTGGACTTGCAGGCTCCAGAACAAAATTCCTTTTTCTTTTTCTTTCTTTTTTGCGACAGAGTTTCACTATGTCGCCCTCGGTAGAGTGCTGTTGTGTCACAGCTCATAACAGCCTCAAACTCTTGAGCTTAAGTGATTCTCTTGCCTCAGCCTTCCAAGTAGCTGGGACTACAGGCATGCAATGCCCATCTATTTTTTGGTTTAGTTGTCGTTTTTTAGCAGGTGAGGGCTGGTTTCAAACCCACCAGCCTCATTGTATGTGGCTGGCACCCTACCCACTGAGCTATTGGGGCCGCCTCATAATTCTTTTGTTTAAGCCACATAGTCTGTGGTGGGCACCTGTAGTCTCAGCTACTTGAGTGGCTGAGGCAAGAGAATCACTTAAGCCCAAGGGTTTGAGGTTGCTGTGAGCTGTGACGCCACAGCACTCTACCCAGGGCAACATAATGAGACGCTGTCTCAAAAAATAAAATAAAATAAAAAAAGGTTCTATTTTGGTCATTATTTCATAATGATGTGTAAGATAATTTTTAATTTTTTAAAAATATTTTTTAAATTTTAAATATTTTCTACATCTTTCATTTTCCTGTTGACATTTTGGGCTTTTTTTGTCATGCAACTGAAACAATGGTCAGATAGCTTTATGTTTTTTTTTTAGCACAGTCTGTGGGGTCTAAATATTTTCCACAAATCTAAGTTGTGTGTATAGTCTCATAAGTGATTCTAGCATGTTAATTTTATTTGTTTATGTTTAAGTGTGACCCTGTCTGGAATCTATTTTGTGTCTAGTGATTGCGGTCCAGCTTTGCCCTCCTCCTTGGGTGTTGATAACAGTTGTCCCAGCGACATGGACTCAGGCCTCTCGGTGGCTTCCTTGGCACCTGCCCCAAGTGCATGAGGGGACCTGTTTCTGGGCTCTCTGGGCTGCTCTGAGATCCATTTCTCTGGTGCTAAATCCATACGATTCCCACTGGCTTTTGACTGTGTTTTGCTCCCTGGAGAGCAAATTCCCCTTCTCATTCCCTCGGTTTCCTTGGCAAGTCTTAAGTTTTTCTTTTCTTTTCTTTCTTTCTTTCTTTTTTTTTTTTTTTTTTGAGTCAGGGTCTCAAGCTGCTGCCCTGCATACAGTGCTGTGACATCATCATAGCTCACAGCAACCTCAACTTCTTTGGCTCAAGTGATCCTCTTGCCTCAGTTTTTCTATTTTTAGTAAAGACAGGAGTGTCCCTCTTGCTCAGGCTGGTTTTGAACTCATGAGCTCAAACATTCCACTCATCTCAGCCTCCTAGAGTGCTAGGATTACAGGCATGAGCCGCCACGCCCAGCCTTGAGCATTTCTTATAGAAAATGCATTGAAATGAATTTTATACAACTGAAAACATGATTCAGTTAGAATCTTAAAAATACTAATCTTAAAGAATAATCAGAGAAGTGTCCATCTTTTCCCATTAATTTTTCTCATCCAAGGATACAGTATATTTTTCCATTTGTGTAAATCTTGTTTTAGGTCCTCCAATAAGATACTATATTTTAAAATTCATCTTATTCTTTAAATTTTTTTTTTCCGAGACAGAGTCTTACTCTGTTGCCCAGGCTGGAGTGCAATGGCACCATCACAGCTCACTGCCTCCTTGAGCTCCTGGCCTCAAGTGATTCTCCCACCTTGGCCTCCCAAAGTGTTGGGATTACAGGTGTGTGCTGCAATGCTCAGCCTGCTTTAACCTTAAAAAAATTTTTATTACTTTTCTTTTTTTTTTGAGACAGAGACTCATTCTGTTGACCCAGGCTAGAGTGCTATGGCATCAGCCTAACTCACAGCAACCTTAAACTTCTGGGCTCAAGCAAACCTCCTGCCTTAGCCTTAGTAGCTGGGACTACTGGTGCTTGTCACAACACCAGCTAAGATTTCTATTTTTAGTAGAGATAGGGCCTTACTCTTCCTCAGGCTGGTCTCAAACTCCTCAGCTCAAGTGATCCTCCCACCTCAGCCTTTCAGAGTGCTAGGAAAACATTATATTCCTTTAGATCAAGGAAATCCTTTTCATTTTTAAGTTTTAGCTGTTTATTGCTAATATTTTTTGAAAAAGCTTAAAGACTATACCGTGACCCCAACCGCCGTCACATACTCCATTATTTATTTAATTTATCTCATTAATTTATTTTACAAATCGTGTGCTTTTTCTGCATATGCAATCATATTTATTGAAAAGAGTTTATATTTCTAATGTTTTTATCCATTATTTTATTTTCTCATATCTTTGAATATGCTGAAACTGCTCATGAATAATGAGTAATAGGGCGGCACCTGTGGCTCAGTGGGGAGGGCGCTGGCCCCATATACCAAGGGTGGTGGGTTCAAACTCGGCCCCGGCTAAACTGCAACAAAAAATAGCTGGGTGTTGTGGTGGGCGCCTATAGTCCCAGCTATTCTGGAGGCTGAGGCAGGAGAATCTCCTAAGCCCAGGAATTGGAGGTTGCTGTGAGCTGTGTAACGCCATAGCACTCTACTGAGGGCAATAAAGTGAGACTCTGTCTCTACAAAAAAAAAAAAAAAAAGAGTAATAATGAAGATTATGGACATCATTTTCTTACTCTTGTTTTAACAAAGAAATTGTTACTATTTACTATTTGTTTATTTTTATTTTTATTTTTTGAGACAGAGTCTCACTATGTGGCCCTTGGTAGAGTGCAGTGGCATCACAGCTCACAGCAACCTCAAACTCTTGGGCTTAAGTGATTCTCTTGCCTCCCAAATAGCTGGGACTATAGGCACCCACCACAAAGCCTGGCTATTTTTTATTGCAGTTGTCATTGTAGTTTAGCTGGCCCAGGCTGGGTTAAAACCTGCCAACACATGAAAAAATGTGTGTGGCTGGTGCTATAACCACTGTACTATGGATGCTGAGCCAGTATTTACTGTTTTAAATGATCTTTTTTCTTGGGCTTTGGAATATAATTTTTAACATATTTAAGAAATGTATTTAGAAGTATTTTATTAGAAATGGCTACTAAACTTTATCAACTGCCTTTTCAGCATCTATTCATATATAATTTAGTTGTTTGATGTAACCTTTTAATGTTGACAGATTATTGAACATTGGTCATTCTCGAATTTCTTAAATAAATGCTGCTAAAGTTTAATTCTTGCTCATACTGTTTATTTGATTGATTTCTGTGTTATCTTTATTGATTGTTTTTTGAGACAGTCTCACTTTCTTTTTTTATTATTTTTTATTAAATCATAACTTTGTACATTGATGCATTTATGGGGTTCAGGGTATTGCTTCGATATACAATGTGAAATTCTTACATTGAACTAAGTCACAAATCCATCACAATTATACTCATTTCTTAATAGTTTTGATGTATCATTGCATCGTGGACATTAGGTGAGGTCCTCCCAAATACCCTCCCTCCTCCTATGTTCCCCCTTCCCTCCCCTCTCTCTCCTCTTTGCTTCTACTTCCTGGGCTATATTTATGTTTTGCCATTCATATGAGTGTGTAAGTGGTTATATATTGATTTCATAGTAGTATTTAGTACATTGGATACTTTTTTTTTTTTTTTTTACCATTTTTGAGATACTTTACTAAGAAGAATATGTTCCAGCTCCATCCAGGTAAACATAAAAGATGTGAAGTCTCCGTCTTTTATGGCTGCATAGTATTCCATGGTGTACATATACCACAATTTGTTAATCCATTCATGGGTTGATGGGCACTTGGGCTGTTTCCATGTCTTGGTTATTATGAACTGGGCTGCAATAAACATTCTGGTGCAAATGTCTTTGTTGTAAGATGATTTTTGATCATCTGGGTATATACCTAGTAGAGGAATTGCAGGATCAAACAGTGTGTCTACTTTTAGTTCCTTGAGTGTTCTCCAAACTTCTTTTCAAAAAGGTATTAGCTTGCATTCCCACCAGCAGTGTAGAAACATTCTCTTCTCTCCACATCTATGCCAACATCTGTAGTTTGGGGATTTTGTGATGTGGGCTAATCTTACTGGAGTTAGATGTTATCTCAAAGTGGTTTTGATGTGCATTTCTCTGATGATTCAGGATGATGAGCATTTTTTCATGTGTTTGTAGGCCATGTGCATCTTTATCAGATTTGTTTCTGTTCAAGTCTCTTGCCCACAGAGAAAGGGGGTTATTTAATCATTTCTTATTGATTAGTTTGAGTTCTCTGTAGATTCTAGTTATCAGACCATTGTCAGAAGTATAACCTGCAAAAATCTTCTCCCATTCTGAAGGTTGTCTGTTTGCTTTATTTACTGTGCTCTTGGCTGTGCAAAATCTTTTTAGTTTGATCAGATCCCAGTAATGCATTTTTGGTGTTGCTTCAATTGCCCTGGGAGGTCTGCCTCATAAAATATTCTCCCACATCAATTTCTTCAAGTGTTTTCCCTGCACTTTCTTCTAGTATTTTTATAGTTTCCTGTCTTAAGTTTAAATCTTTTATCCAATGAGAATCAATTTTTGTTAATGGTGAAAGGTGGGGGTTCAGTTTCAGTCTTTTATAGGTCACTAGTCAGTTCACCCAGTACTATTTCTTAAATAGGTAGTCTTTCCCCCTCTGAATACTTTTGATAGGCTTGTTGAAGATCAAATG
>CAUYTI010065063.1:0-49316 GCA_963575145.1 Galago senegalensis
GCGCCTGTGGTCCCAGCTACTTGGGAGGTGGAGGCAAGAGACTCGCTTGAGCCCAGGAGTTGGCGGTTGCTGTGAGCTGTAATGCCACGGCACTCTACCCAGGGGGACAGCTTGAGGCTCTGTCTCAAAAAAAAAAAAAAAAACTTAAATGCAGGCATTAAAATATTCATATGCCATTTTAACAATTAAATCTCTGCAGTTCGGTCCTTATGCTAGCATTAGACACTTAAAAGTAGGCTAAGTTAAAGATCCCTTTAGAATGAGGAAAAAACTGAACTAATTTAAACAAATTCTAGGACATGTTAACATTCAAGATCCTTATTTTTTTCTTGCTCTTTCACTACGTAGGCAGAGAATAGTATTTGCATTTTTCTATGATAGAATTTGATCAAGATTCTGGAATGTGAGCAAAGATGACATTGTGGACAATTGGTTAGAATGCAATTTAATGTATTCATTTGTAAAAGCTGAAGGGCTCCCTTTTAATCAATTGGAAGACGATCTGATGGGGGGTCTGACAACGGCAGCTTGATCTCCCACCACTGTCCGCTGTCTTTGACCACGCAATGAATAGAAATATTGGTCAACAGCCATGTTTTACATATTGTACGTGAGAAATGAGTGAGCATAGCAATGGCGATACTTGAAAAGGAACATGTGAAAGCAAAAATAGGTCAGAAGGAGCAGTGGAGGGTGGGGAAGAAAGCAAAAAATAGCCTTAAATGTGCCCAGTAATGCCTTTCGCCTCAATATCTGATAATGAATATGGACTGGAAAGAAAACCTTAATATTTAGTAAGAGGCTGGTGCCCGAAGAACAAAGTACCAGAGAACTAAACTATGTTCATGAAAACTCTTAGACTGGTGGTTTCCCACTGTGACTGTACTTTGACATTACCTGGAGAGATTAAAGAAAACACCAGTGTCCGAATGCTACTTTCACGGACTTGTTTTTATTGGACTGAGTTGCAGTCTCGGCGCTGGGACATTTTTAGCTTGCTGGTGATGATAACGTGCAGCAGGGTTACCACTCCCAGTTTGAGACAGTTTCCTCTCTTTGCTCCCTCAGCCCCTGTCTTTCTTCCAGTCAGTTTTTACAACTTCAATGAAACAAGTAGCTACAGTTGGAACTTGGGGGCAACTCAATACAATGGTTTTCTGTGGCTACTTTTATATGAATAAAATGTCCTTACTTATAAATAGATCTGATTGTTACTGTGACATTGTTTCCATTCATTGCGTTTACAAAGAGTTTTAATAAACAAATAACTACACAGACAGAGTCTCCTTGCAAATTCATTCTGGCTGCCCAGAATCTGCACATCTGCCTGTGTGATGTTCAGAAACAGCTTGCTTCAGTAGCTGATTGAAGTTGTGGGGAACTTACAACAAATCAAGTAAATGGGCTTTTATTTAGTCCTGAATCTCTGGCTGTGATTGGTTGGAATAAAAGTGAGGTGGTGACTCTCATATCACTGTGTGGGGAAGAACACTCCTAACTCATAAGGCTTCTGGAAGAATCTTTTCCCGGGCTTTACCTCAGCTTTCACACATCTAAAATAAAGAAGTTTGACAAAGTCATCTCTTAAGTTCTTAAAAATTTTCAGGTCGTACACTTTTTTTTTTTTACGTTAGTAAATTTCTTTTTATGTATATATACGCACACAAAGGTACACAAAGCTCTGCTGCCAAGCTAAGTTTGTGCTGTAAACTAAGTTTTATATCTTGATTCCCTCGCAACTTTATATCACAGCTGGTTGTGGAAGAGTCATGCATAATGTGTAAAATAAAAACAAGTTACAAAAATCAGTCAGTAATCATACTGTCTCACCAAACTTTACTTTGTCATATTTTTTTTCCGGAAACTTTCCAAAGAGTTAGCTAGCTTTTACACACACACACACACACACACACACACTATCTAAAACCATTGTTCACGGTAACAAAGTTGGATAAAAATGAAAAAAATGTAATCAATAAATATAATGAATAATCCTATGAAATGAAATGTTTTGTAAGATTTCTCTTCTTTAAACAATAGTCCATGACAATATCATACAATTTAGAAACATAGTTTAATTCATGAACAACGTTTCATCTCACAAATTTACTTGGTTCTTGCTCTATGCTAAACACGGAGATTACTTTCATGTGTTTTATTTTATCAGTGATGTGATAAGGAACAACTATGTGTGTGTTTCTGATTACCTCTCATGATTTCCTTGGGCTAGCATCTATGGGATTATGACTTCAGAGGGTATTACAATTTTTGAAGTTTTAATTTATGCTGCCAAACAGGTTTTCAAACATTTGTACAAATTGAAATTTCCTCTAGCAGAATGTTAAAAGCCCTACACTCCCCCAAACTCAGTATCTTTTTTTTTCAGTTATGTAAGAGAATGAAGGATTTACTACTGTTATAAATCTTTTTTCTTTTTCTCCTAAGAAACCATATCCTCCATCCTTAGGCTAATATCTGAAGATGAGAAGGATCCACAGATAATTACAGTCTGATAAAGACTGGCATGCTTATTTCATAATGTACATAATTTACTATTTTTAAAAAATCTTAGTTCCAAAATCCTTATGATGTTATATGAAATTGTACAACTTATTTAGACTTTAAATGGTCAGTTTAACATGTTCAGAAAAAAACGAAGAGAAAAAAGAATAACACTAGCGGGGTCAGAAGACCGTTTTTACTTTTCCTTTTGGATGTACGAACGCTTCATCGTAACTTATTACAAACATGGCAATTGTGGACTATGCCTTTCCTAGAATAGCCATCATTCCTATAGTTGTATTAAGTTAACTTTCTCATGACAGCACAAATAAGAAGGAAAATCCACCTGCCAGCTGTTTCAGCCCATGCTGAGAGAAACTAAGTAAACTCCAACAACAAAAACAACAAAAATTAGTATTTTTTTCTTTTATTAATTTTATTTCAGAATATTACAGGCATACAAACATTTTGTTTACATAAATTGCTTTTGTTCCATTTGAGTGAAAGTTATAAGCGTGGCCATCACCCAGTGTGCATCGTACCCCATAGGTGTGAATGTCCCGCTGTGCTGAGTATTCTAGAGCTAAAGAAAAGTTGAGCAGGAAGAGACTTCTGGAGATTTGCTGGGTGGAGAATGAGCTGGAAATCCAGCGGTGCCTTTCACTCATCTCAGGATAGCATCCAAGATCCATTTCTGACGCTGAGATGCCTGTGGTTGAGGACAATCTTCAGATACACCAGAGTCCTCTTGATTACGCGTACTCACCCCTGTGGATAACATTTCAAATGAAAATCTCAGTCTCTATCCCATCTCTTAAAATATTAATTATTTGTTCCTCTTAAGCCGGAGTTTCCATGCCAGTAGAGCATAACCCTTCTTAGTAGAGCAAGGCAAACCTAAGAAAGAGAAGCAGAGGGTGAGATGGTAAAGGAAACAGGTAAACTCCCCCCCTTCTTCTCCTTCCTCCCCCTCCTCTTCCTCTTCTTCGTTCCCCTCCTCTTCCTCTCCTTCCTCTCCCCTCCTCTTCCTCTCCTTCCTCCCCCTCCTCTTCCTCTCCTTCCTCCTCCTTCTTCCCCTCCCAGCTTCATCCTTCTTCTCCCCAAACACTCTGCAAACCCAGCCTCCAACTTGAAAGCCAGCAGGATCCACTAATCAGAACAGGGCACTCCATCCACTAAGTGAGCACTTAGTCAGACCCATGTGTTTACAAACACCTGTCCCTGTTCCAAATGTCTAATGTCATCTTCTGACTCTTGAATACATTTACAATTCACCTTTTCTGAGAACTTGTGTTGTTAATAAGAAGATAGGGTTTTCTTTTCTTATTTTCTTAAAAATAAGAAAACTGCTTTTAGTTTGACAAAGCTGCTTTAATATCTACACTCTCTGCTTTGTAATATGTCGCCAGTATCTTTAAAAAAGTAACTTTCATAACTTCAGTGTATAGGCTTGTTTTTATATGGCACACTGATGCATCCAAAAGGTAGCAAGCTCCCCATTCCTCAGAGTACTCAAAGAAAGGCCAACTGATCTTCATGTAAGAATAGCTGAGCATGGATTTGTAAATTAGGTACAAAACTGGACTGAACGGTTTTTATTTTTTATCTCAATTCCAAGAATTCATGTATGATACCTATTTCAAAAATTATTTGAGATGACTTTCAGTAAAATATATACTGTAAGTTTGCTCAAATGGAATTTAAAACAGCAACTTCTGAGAACTCAAGATTAAATAATTTCTGAAGTTTTATTAGAAGACATAGTAAAAAAAATAAAAAGAAAGAAAGAAGACAGAGTAAGGAAGAATCCCTCGCTAAGGAGAGCTAAGCTTATTCATACTGTTCTGAACAAATTTGCTAAACACAACTTGTGATTTAAAAAACTGTAATTTTTAGAGCCAGGTGAATGTTCCTCTTTCTAAAAGCAAGTTTACTTTGTTTCTCATGTACTTATTGAAACCTCACTGAAATATTCTGTGTCTGAGTTTGATAAAGTATCATAATATATAAACTCTTCATCACCGACTGCATCTTGCACCCAGTAAATAATATGGAAAACTGTATGGGTTAAATTGAATCACTTAGGACAGAGAGTCCTTATCCAATCCAGTCTAAAAATGTCTCATCTCTTGCTGAGGAAATATGAATCCTGTTGGAGTCCTAATTAGATTATAAAAGAGGAATCAAATAGAACAATAACAAAGGGGGACAGCAACAATTCAGTTCCTCTCTAGGGACAAGCAATCCTCCACCTACGTTTCTTCCTTACAGAAGAAAAATGCACTTTGTAAGTTTTAGTGCTGTGTTCAAACAGAGATTAGGAAAGATGATCAAGCGGCAAGCTATTTGCCTGGAATCCAAAATTGGTAGATCTTAACAATTTCTCAAAGTGTAAAAGAGAAAGCCCTAGATTTTCTTAGTCTTTAAGGATAATCAATGTCACTCGTCATCTAGATCACACAAGGTAATTGCTCCCATCTTTTCTTGTTAGGTTGTTCAGATCCTTGCTCCGTGACCTTTCAGAACCCCTGTTCCACGGCAGGGTTAATCACGGCCTTGCTGCTGTCCCTCAAAGATCCAAAGACCCCTCCTTCATGATTTTTAAAAAAGTCATATAATTCCCTACTAGCTTGTCTTCTATTTTTCTTCTTTCTTGAAAATCTAAACTTCTCAACTGAGTTTTTTTCTTTCCTTTCCCCTTTTTAGCTGTCACTATACTCTCCTCGTTCTTAATATTCTAGAAGCTTCTGTCTCTGTTGTGCACTGATACTGTTTTAAAGACACAAATGATCCTCTGATCATCACATCCGTGTGGGTCTTCCTGGCCCTTTCTGCCCATTTTCTTGCTCGGGCCCCCGGCTTCTCCCACAGCTCAGATTCTGTCTACTGCAAGGTCTTGGTGCTCTTCAAAGCTCTGTGAGCATTTCTCTATTTTGCCATTTCATAAAGTGGAATTTTTCCCCCAAATATTGACCCAGGCAAATCATTTTTAAAAGTTATAAAAAATATAAACATTCTAAAATATATAATTAAATAATTTTCTCTTCGTCTCTTGGCCAACTTTTGTTCTAACCTTGATCCTAACCGTCGTCCAACAGGCATGCTATTCTTCACATTATTCCTTTATTTTTCATCGTTTTTACTCTAACTTTTCAGCTATTACAGAAGCTGTAGAACCCTCAACATTGCTTGCTTAGCTTATGAGGTCAGCCTCTCATTATATCTGGTTTTCATTGCTCTGTGGTTGTTTATGTGTGTAAGAGAGAAAAGAGGGCGAGGCAGAAGAAGAGAGGGAGAGAGCGTGTGTCATGTGCACGTATATTCTTTGCCAACCTGACTGTAAGCCTCTAGAGTGCAGAAAATATCTCATTTATTTGCAATATAGCCTATCAACGTAGCAAAGTCTCTTACAGTTGTGATATTTTTGTTCCTTGAAATTATGCTGATAATTGGTAAGTACTTGATCACCGTTAAGACATGGACAAGGAATAGAAGGCAACTTTGATTCCAGTATTTTTAGCTCCCTGCTCAGATGCACACAATCCACAAGGCAGGGCCCAGCCCTAATGTTCACCATTTTCTCCAATTCTCTGTGTGTGTGTGTGTGTGTGTGTGTGTGTGACTGTTTTCACTTATTTCCCAAATTTGTATTCAAATAACAACAGAATCTCTGTAAGTGGACCACGCAAGGGACGGTAACCAACTGGTCATTGACATAAGGAGCTATGCTTAGTGTACTGACAGGTACATGTGGTGCAAGTCCTTCTATGAAAACGGGGTCAAAATAAGGAGATGGTCAATGTAGGAGGTGGTCACCTGTGGAGGTTCTGCCTTATATTATCTTTCTCCCTAATGAGTTTTATACTATTGATACAATGTTATGCACTTTTTGAAATTGAACCCCAAATTGTTGATTTGGAGTGTGTGTGTATACTATATATATATATATATATTGTGGTAGTTTACTAAAGCTACCATAACGTACCACAGACTAGGTAACTCAAAACACCAGAAATTCATTTTCTTGCTAGAATCCAGAGAGGTCTGAGATGAAGGTGCCGTGAGAGCTGGCTTATTGGGGGTCTCTCTCTGGCTTGTAGATGGCTGTCTTCTCTCTGTGTCTTCACACGGCCTTCCCTCTGTACCGACCTGTGTCTAAATTTCCTCTTCCTATAAAGATACCAATCCTGTTGGATGACAGCCACTCTAAAGACCTCATTTCCACTTAATTACCTCCTTAAAAATTCTCCAGTATCTCCAAATAATCACATTCTGAGCTTAGGAGATCAACATACAGATTGTGATAGGGCGTAGGTGGGAGCAATTTGGCCCATAAATATAGATAGATAGACAGATAGATGATAGATAGATGATATATAGATAGATAGACAGACAGATAGATGATAGATAATAGTTAGATAGACAGATAGATGATAGATAGATAGATAGACAGATAGATGATAGATAGTTAGATAGACAGATAGATGATAGATAGATAGATAGACAGATAGATGATAGATAGATGATATATAGATAGATAGACAGATAGATGATAGATAGTTAGATAGACAGATAGATGATAGATAGATAGATAGATAGATGATAGATAGATGATATATAGATAGATAGACAGACAGATAGATGATAGTTAGATAGACAGATAGATGATAGATAGATGATATACAGATAGATGATAGATAGTTAGATAGACAGATAGATGATATATAGATAGATAGACAGATAGATGATAGATAGAAATATCCAGTGAAGTAAATTTGAGGAGAAAAATAATTGTGTAAAAATAAGAAATGGTATAAAGAGAAGACATTAAGACTTGAAGGAGGAAAAAAGAAACAGAAAAAAATTAATCAGTCATCCAGCCTATTTTCTGAAGAAGTCATCAGAGAAGGTGGCAACCACAGGACATCAGGGAGGTCACAGGATTCCACGCTGTCATCTCAGTGAGGAAAAGAAAACAGCAAATACATCCAGCGAGGTTTCAAAGGGTGTTAATCATATCCATTTTCATTCCCTTGAGAAATTCTCGTGGAACTGGAGTAAACATCTGGAATGCACAATTGACAGAGACATATGGAGCACACACTTCAATAATACAAATAAGCTTTCTAGCCTCTTCAGGGGCATAAGTTATATTGTGAATTACCTCATATCACATATGCTGCCCTTGGGTGTCAACAGCTCAGCATTCTATGCAGATTCAAAACTGTCCCTAGACCTGGCTCGTTTATCGATCATGTTCGAGTTGTGTTTTTACTGATCATTTTTAGTCACCATTCAGGTGGCTCTTTCTGCACATTTTAAAGTTTCCTTGTTGGTATCCCTGCTGTTTTTTCTTAGGTGACTCGTGTTGTAATTTTCCAAACTGACTCTCTTCACAGTGGGAGGGAAAGCATTCACACAGCCAGGATGGATTTTATGTTCAATGTCATTCTAAGGGATCAGTGACAAAAGTTGAGCAGGTTAGTGTTTGAAACAGGTGCACTGGGAACAATAGAAAGGGCCCATTTAAGACGTCGCTGCCTGCAGAACATCCACATGCCAGAAGGCTTGGTCCCACTTTCCCTGAACTGTCACGGGAGCCGAACGTGACGCTCAGCAATCCTCGTCCTTAGTGGACACCATGACCACACGGACCCACTTCCTTCGGCATCACTGTACATGGCATTCTGCACACGCACACTTTGGGGGAGGATGAAGTCCTATGTGAAAGGGTTGAAACTGTGCAATTGCCTCGGGTTTATAAAGAAGAATGCCTCATTCTTATGGTTGGCATTGAAATAAAAAAAATACAGTGGTCAAAAAAAAGGACCAATGAGAGAGAGAACTCGTTCAGAACGCGTAGATTGCTAGAGTAGGGACTTTTTCACAGGGTGAGCACACTCTCTTCAGGGGAGTGGCAGATGAGAACATTTGGGCAAGGCGGGGCTCTATCAAATGACGCAAGCACCTCTGCATTCCCAGTACACTCTCAGGTGTGCCTCCCTTCTTGGGGAATCACCAAACGTGATAGAGTCACTGCTCATGCTTCAATTTTGTGTGTATATGAGGGCTGGGAACATAAAAAAAAATGTGCTGGGAAACATTATAATTGTATAAAATTTGCCACAGTGAAGATGTGTCCTTTGGATGCTTCATAAGGAACCGTGGATGGAAGACAGTCGGTAGATGATCCTCTACAAGGTGGGGGGTAAGAGAATGAGGGGGGAGTGGAGGAGGGAGGGGAATGGGGGTCACCGTGGATGGTGCCCCTCTTGAGGGCGGGACACAATTATCAGAGCGACTTTACCTAACACATGCAATTAGTGTAACCTAATTCTCCGTACCTTCAATGAATTCTAAATGATAAAAAAAAAAAAAAAGAAGGAAAGACTGGGGATGAGGGGGAACAGTGGTGATGAAAGTAGGCAAAATCATCTTGGTTGCCAAAGGGATTTGAAATTCTTTAAATAGATGAGAAAAGGAAAATTCAGGAATTTGCACAGATTCTAGCATGCCATGGGCAGACAGAATAAATAGAGAAAAGAATGCAGAGGAAGAGATTGTGCTAGAACTTGGTAGAGAAAACCAGGCTGTGAAATTCATACTGAGGAAAAGGACCAGTGTGCACCATACATTAAGTAGGTTAGAGACCACGTGTTAGGCACCAAGGGGAGAAAGAACAGTGGGAAATCAGAGGAGGGCAGGTGCTGTCCATGTAGGTAGGGAGAGATGAATTCCAGGAAGCAGGCTAGGGATCGAGAATCCGGGCCAGGGCACTAAGGACAAAACGTAGTCAATTATCCATTGAAAAGTAATATTTGAAAGCAATGGGTAATGAATCTTAATCCTGTAAATATTCATCCCTCGGAAATTATGTAGTCTTTCCTAGGGTCTACGAGCCACCATTGACTATTCGTTTAATCCTGATTAATGAGAAAATTCCCCAGGTTTCACCATGAAAAATTGGCAGCTTCTTAAAGATTGATCCCTTAACAGTTACATGGCTCAATCCAGCCTGATGTATAAATTCTGAATTCATTCTTAAAATGCTGTGTTGAAGAAAAATGCTCAAGGCGACTCTCTTTGATTTTTAGGTAAGATTTTTTCCTATATAGGAATTATGTGATGCAATTTCTAAAAATCTTAGGTGGCATACAATAGAAAATATACAATATCCAAAGACAGGGCATAAGGTAGAGGCAGTTACAGAACGATGGCATCGCACCTTCTTTTTGTGAACATCGCACCTGTATATCCTAAAGCTAAACTAGTAACATCTCATTGCCTCCATTTAAATACTGAAATTCTCATCATTTCCAGAGTTTGAGTGGTGTTCTTGTCAAAGGGCAAAACAAGATCTTCAAACACACTTAAAATTCACCAAAGTGTTTGTTCACGATCAAAACTTGTAAGGTAGGGTGTTGTTGCCAAAATTACTACACACAAGTTCTGTGTTCTATAATTGATACTGTATCAGAAAGTTGCAGGCACAAATGAAGATTTTTTTCTGTCACATTTAAGCAGATTAACTCTGCCTTTTCTGCAGTGTATCAGTCTGTGCGTTTGTGCATTCTGTAGACTGCTGTATAGGCGAAGACACATTATTAGTGATTAGCAGCATTTTATTGTTAAGATTTCCCTGCTTTCTCAGTGGTTTCCTGACTTTTAGAGGATTTTCTTCTTCTTCTCATTTCTTACCAGTGTAGCATTTTAAGTAGATGTTATAAATCTCTGCCAAAGGCACATTCATAGCCCGGCTTGAATGGCTTCATTGAGACGAGAACTACCCTTGCTTTTCAAGTCTGTTCAATATCTTTATCGTGGAGAAATAACACTTTGTTTTCATTAAAGGATAAAGCACAGCTTCCTAAAAAGCCCACAAAATACCTAAATATAGAAAATGTCTTTGATTTTTTTGGAGGAGATCCAACATTATTCCACATTATTAAATTAATTTTATGTCTGCTTGAAATCAAAACAGAGATTGTGAGTTATTTTTTAAGGGGACAAGTGAGTTCTTTGTGAATATATTTTAAATACACTCGCTGTTTTAGTTCTATAAATCAAATACTTGATATCTGAATGCTGTCAAACTTTTCCCCAAGGGCACACAGAATGCTGTCTTTTCTTGCAGTTTTAGTCAAATATGGTCTAATAGACTAGAGATGAGTGTGTTTTCCCCTAATCCAAGACTTCCAATTCAGGCCACAGTTATTAATCCAAAATGCATCACCAAATCCAGCAGAGAAATATCATGAGTTGGAGAGTCAGAAAGGAAACAGTGGCAATAGAAATCTTTCGCAAATTCCATCTCTACGTTAGCCAAGTAGACACCAAGAATACTAATTTCTTGAAAGGTGTCATAATTTTTCAGAAGTTTAGCCGGAAGGCAGCTATATACTATTCTTCTTGATCTGTGTCATGATCAGGAAGAATGGTTTATTCATGTGGTTATGAGTGACCGGGGAATGCATCTTCTAATGACTTACAGGATTTTTTTTTCCAGATGAATAGATTCCCTAACAGATATATCTTTTGGGGGGAAAGAAGCCAAGTGTATCAGGGATATGATGACCTTTCTCTTTCATCATTTCTTTTGTAACACCCATCACTCTGTTCTCTCCAGACAATGATGAAAAACCACCACTTGCAGTTTTATAAAAGCTTCCATCTTCACAATGGTCCATCATTATAAAGCATTACTCGGCCTTGATAATGAGCCAGGTGGTGCAAGTCACAGCTCCTAATGTGCACTGTGGCACTGATTATTTTCACTTTTTTTTTCTTTTTTTTAGTGTTTCAACTAATAGGAGAAAAAATAATGTAGTAGCCTTCACAACTTCTAATCTACAGACACCCCCTCCAGATTTGATGGTAGACACTAAGATTCCCTAAAGCCTGGAACCCATGTGTAGAGTCTAAGCTAGTTTGTATATATAGTACTTGATCAACATGTTGGTGTTCAGCCAGGGGTGGCGACTCATGCCTGTAATCCGAGTATTTTGGGAGCCTGAAGCGGGAGGATTACTTGAGTCCAGGAGTTTGATATCAGCCTGGGTGATAGAGCAAGACTTTGTCTCTTAAAAAAACAAATGAACAGAAAGAATTTTGTATAGACCATATTGAACAAAAAGAAAAAATATGTTTATATTCATTTTTACTTGTGGGGACTGAAATGTCAGTCAGAGAAAGGATACCCTCTGCACCTATTAAATAGCAAAACTATCTTTTTTTTAATTTTTGCCTCTTCTCTCAGCTGAATATTTTTCAGTTATAATTTGTAGGACATGGTTCTATGGTTCTTATGTTATACAAATGTACATTCTATTTGATTCGACTTTTACCCAAGTAAAGGGAATCAGTGGTATCACTGGCTGAAAGTGCTGCTTTCCTACCATTTGATTATACTCTAACAAGTGTGTGGCAGGTATAAAGTCCCTATTTTGCTGTAGCTGATAGTTTGGAACCCTAAATTCCAGAATTAAAATATTATAGAGTGAGTTTTTCAGGCCTCTTTAGGATCATTGATTCATATAGCAGCTAAAAATAAGAGTTGCCACAGATGGAGGCGACTCTGCGCTACACATGAGCAAGTGGGTCGCTCAGATGGGAATCTCGGATCAAAGCGTTAGAGACCACCTGCTTTGAACTCACAATCTTGAAATTGAATCTAATAGGAAGCCGCTTGTAGAAAACACAGCAGTGCACTATTCACACCACTATTTATTGGGGAGGATGGAACTCGATTCTGTTTCCCAGCTGCATTTACTCCCACCTCCTCCTGACATCTGTGGGCTAAGGGAACCCAAGCTTGTGAAAACAACTGCCTTCAGTCACCAATTACAGTGAAAACGTTAAAAGGGAGTAGAGGAAGGAATGGAAAAGTAGGAACAGGAAGAGGACTGAATTAATTTTCCAGCATTGTTAAATGTATATTTTTAAATTTGCTTTATCCAGTTTCTTTAGGTTTGGGACATAACTATCCACCTGCCTGTCTGACAGTAGTTTATTCAATACATGCCTCATAGAGCAATGTCTTTGGCTTCAGAGAATTATCTCTTGTGCTAAGTTAGAAGCCCCATGGTAATGTGGGCTCTCTTAAAGCAAAGCAATAAAACGTCTAATCAAAAAACACCCTCATGTAAGCCAGCCCAGAAACATTTTTCTTAGGACACAGATCCAAGATGACAAATGTTATTTAACCCTTGAATTAGGAGCTAGCTCACAGGAGTATCAAATGTTTATTTTTACAAAGCTGGACTCAGTCATGCCATAGCTAGAGAATCTTTATACTTAGAAAGGAAGGTAAGAAAGTAAGTTAACATAAATAAGTGAGAGCTTACGTAGACAACAGAATAATAGGTGTGTACTATAAATTATAGTGTAATTCAACAGAATTCAACACAATTATAAATGTGTATGATGTAGG
This sequence comes from Galago senegalensis, assembly GCA_963575145.1. Lineage (NCBI taxonomy): Eukaryota > Metazoa > Chordata > Mammalia > Primates > Galagidae > Galago > Galago senegalensis. The sequence goes on from CAUYTI010065063.1 coordinate 12,932, forward strand.
ATAAATTTATGATGTGAAATAAATATGTGAGGTCATTTATGAGTATGCAAGGCATAAGAATAGATATTTAGGCCTTGAAGTTTCATTTATCCATTCTTATCAAAATGTATATTTAATAGAGAATATCATGTACATAAATATGTCAAAGAATTTGTTATTTTGTGAGGTTAAGGGGTAGATAGTCTTTAAACCTCAGGATCAAGAAGATTTAACATCCTCTTAGTGCAAGTGTGAAGTGACACTAGGAGAGACCCACAGAGACACCACTGAAGTTCTTTCCAGATCACCGAGCCTGAAATCCTTAACTTCTAGGGCACAGCAGCAGGCAGAAAAATAAATGCAATGATCATTACTGTCTTTTTCTTTCAGTATCCATTTTAATATGCAGATTTTATCTTTTATAAATTTATTTTTAAATAATTTATTCTGTAGGAAAAATAAATGCCACTTTTCTTTCAAGTGGGAAGTCTGATCTCAGACTTTGGGCAAGGTACCCCCTCACTAAGCCTCCGTTTATTTCTATGTACAGTGGAGGTAAGGGCAACACTAACTTCATAACGTTGAGTGGGGACATCTAAATGCTCAATAAACAATGAGCATGATTATTATTGCCACTTTATGCATGTCTAGTCCGAGATGGGCCTATAAAGTTCATGTCTTTACCTGTAGTATTCCTTAATTTTTAAAGACTTTTAATTTCACCCCGTCCATGGTGGATCACCATCTCTCTTTCATCAGCCATGAAAAAGACTAGCTTCTTGCCAGAGATTGCATCCTTCTAACTCCTGCTGTTCATCCTTACCAAAAGCCTGGCTGCGGCAGATCATACCGAGAACACATTAGAACTATCCGTTATTTTCTGTCTTTATTTGAAGGATCCTAGATGTGAAGAGTGTGCTTCTGCGCATAAAACTGCCAGTAGATTTTCAGTTTTATGTATTTTTTTTCATTAAATATATTGCAACTCTAATTTCATGTCAGTATTTTTGGAGAAACAAGTTCCAATCAGAGCTTTCATCTGGCTCAAAAAATATGTAGCCCCACAGCCACATATTTTGGCGAAATCTTCTGAGTATTCTAATTTTACTTGAGCATCAATCCAGGCCCTTGGGAAATTATCCATGTAGATTGTCCTAGTTTGGTCTTTTGTGGGATTTTTGTCTGAATTACACTTCAGTGCTATGGCAGTTTCATCTAGTTTCAGTCGTGTTTATTATGCAGCTTATTGTCTAGGATAACCTTTATAATAATCATGTTATGAAAACTTGATTAGAAAAATGTTATGTATGTTTCAGTGTAGGAAAACGTTCTCCAAAACTGTCTTGGGATTGTTTATCTTCTAGACAGGTGAGTGTTTGTTTTTTTCTTTGACTGCTAGGAAATCTATAGTGCAATTCATATGCAGGCTTTCCATGTTCAACTTATTCTGGAAATTATTTTCCTATTATGATATTGCTTCACTTGAATTCACTGCAAATTTTCTTTGCAAAAGTCAAAAACGAGCAGCTCTTTCCCCAGTAGGTATCAGCAGCCACGTTCACTTTTTTTTGGTGAAGTTACGCTTCAGCTGTCTACCTACATACTTAACATCACAAATGAAACACTTCTTTACAAGTTTGGAGAAGGCTTCTGAGATAATAAGAGATTTTGGATTAAAATAATATGCACCCAGTATCTGTGTATACTCTTCCACAGTTTTGCTATATTCTCAATTATTGTCCACTGAATGTCATCATTAGCAAAAGAATGGATGAGACTGCAGAGAGGCAGTCTGCTGCTTTCATGGGAAATGCCTTGCTCTTGGTATTAGAAGACTCGTTCTAGAACAGACTCTGCAGCTTCAGGAAGAAGTAGAAGACAATAGGACAACAAATCCTATACATCTCACAAGACTGTGTTAGGATAAATAAAATAGTTCAGTGGAAAGTGCTGTGAAAAACACTGTAGAAATACAAACTATTGATACGACCCTTAATTGGAAGTGCATTCCCTCAGCTGCCTGGCTCTATGCCGTATCGTAACCATGCTCCGTTTTATACTCTTAACCTCTAGTTAAGGAGCTCTCAGGCAGTATACATTTATTCGGCCTTAATTTAGTCTCCCTTCACCATCTATTAGCTAGGTGATCTTGGGCAGGTCTGTGAGCCTGCCTGTCCCTCCTCCTCACAGGGTGGCTTAGAGGAATAAATGAGGTAATGTAAGTAAAACCCTCAGTGCAGTACTTACCATTACGTGTGAAGTTCAATAAATCTTAGCCACTGTTATTAATATTAATTCCTTAAAGTTAATAGGCATTACCAAGTGAAAATCCATTTCATTCTGTGAAAATATATATGCTGTATTTAAAGACTAGTGACGGGTGCCGACAAGATTTTATAATTAATGAAATTTTAAGCATGGATTAAAATGTGGGATGGGAAAAAATTCTACTATAAACATTGCCATTTTAAGTTTCATGGTCACCCCCTTTTCCTTTAAGGAAGGGGCTGTCGCTGACCGCCCCTAATGTGGCCTTCACAGATGTGACTGCACTGTCAGGGACGTTTGGGCACCAGGTCCACAATCTAGCTCCATGCAACCATTCTGACAAAACGCCCTCCCGGAACAACAGAGCCTGGGTTCCCTACTTATGTAAAGCAGCAAATGAGAGTGGAATGTTCTATCAGGCTGGCATAGTTATAATTAATTTCACAGTTTTTGAGAAAGTCGATAAAGTTTCTTCTAAAGTAAAAAGGCACATTCCCTTTCTTCGTCAGGCTTTAGCATGCGGGTCTCAGCTTTTGTTCACAAAGCTCCTGCTGCACGTTTGATTTGGTTGAAAACAGTTTCACAGACTGTAAAGACTGGTAAATGTCAGTGTATCTTGGTTCATTTTGATCTGAGGAAAATTAAGACACACACTTAGCATGCTCACAGCACTACTCAAAATTTTTTTCACGGGTATTCATTTTTAATAAATGTATCTTTTGGAGATGTTTAAGAATTTTAAAAAGAGAAGAAAATGTCTGCTGGGATTACAGCATAATCCTAATAAGCACCCTTCATGCTTGTGTTTTCTGGGAGAGCAAAGAGAGATCTGCTGTCAAAACTCACTGAGAAATATCAAATACCACATACATAGGCAGTTTGTATTAAAATGTTCACAATAAACGGCCAACTCAAATACCAGCAAAAGAGTTTGACTCTCTAAGAACAAATACAAAATCATTCCAAAAAGACTCTCTGGAAATCCTATTTATTTTAGCTAAGCACTAAGACAGAGTGTGAGAAAATCCTCTACCTATCCAATATTTCTGCCCAGAGCAGGCATTGGAACCCAAATAAGATGCAGTACGTGACAGCTGATCCAATCTCATACTAATTTATCTCTTCATTGTTCCTAAGAAGTACTTGATTTGAGGGACAACAGCCTCCTGATTGATTCACTAGGCAGAATTGACTTCAAAATGCACATTCGCGGAGCTAAGAAAATTGCCCTCCAGATGAGGGCAATGGGCACTGTCCCTATGTGTATATAAGGGAAGAGGAATGTATCGCAGAAGCATTTCAAATATAAGCTCCCTGTCATTCCCCACCGTTTTTACAACTGGGACAGGTAGTTGACTGTGACAGGAAAGCCACCTCCTAACCACAAACCTTCTCACCAATACCCCAGATAAGAACAACTCATCCCAACTATTTTGGCAAAAAGAGATGTCCCCACCACAGGCTTTATGAATGACTGTTCTATAGAAATAGATTTGTTAAGTTGCAGAATGGATATGGTGGAAAACATATACCTCACCAGGCAGAAATGAAAAAAAGGGCAACCAGACCACCGTCCACACTCAGAATGCAACTGTTGGCCCCACAGAGATCCATCATTGGTTCTCCAATCCCTTGTCCACTTCATTAGAAAGAAATCAGGCCTATGCCTGAAATTTAGCCCCTCATCCCAATTATTCCTCAAGGAAGGAGAAGGAACATTTCTCTCACGTTATCAAAACAATGCAGTCCCTCCACTCAGGTATCCCCTTGACCACCACTGCCAGCTTCCACTGCTCAGCTGCCCACACCAGTGCCAGCCTTGGCCAAGCTACCAGCCTTAATGAGCATCAGCAACTCACACGGCCTCTCGCAACCAGATTGGTCAAGGGGCAGAGCTCCAAGAGCTCTGAAACCTAAGGGTGTGTATGTCAGGGGTTTCCAAACCTCATTGAACATCAGGATCATTGGATAAACTCTGCAAAATAGATGTTTATCCAACACAGATGTAAAGTCTAATGAATGGATATAATGAAATCTGTATCTTTCACAGTACTGGCATACATTAAAAGTGCAACACATAGTTATTAAATTAATTCCTAAGCAGATAGTACAACCCCAGGGTCTATATCAGTTATAACTGCTTTAATACATTACCATAGACAGGGTGACTTGACACACATTTATTTCTCATGGTTCTGGAAGTGCGAGATCAGAGTGTCGGTACGCTCAGCTTTGGGTGAGCGCCCCCTTTCAGGTTGCTATCTGCCAACCTGTTACTGCATCCTCACATGGTGGGAAGAGGACTAGACAGCTCTCTGGGTCCTCTCTTATTCAAGCTGTAATCCCATTCATTCGGGCTCCATTCTAATGACCTAAATTACCACCCAAAGGACTCATTTTTTAATACCGTCACATCCAGGTTTAAGATTTCAACGTATGAATTTTGGTGGGACACAAACCTTAAGTCCATTGCACCCAGCACACCGACTAGCATTTGGAAACCACAGTTTATACCACATTCCCCCAGCCCTTTTTCCCCTCAGTAGAACACCTACGTCATTGCCCCAGTGCTCTGACACAGTTGAAGACGTCCTTAAATGTTCGATAAGTAGCCTTATCAGTGTATCAGAAGTATACAGCGTAGCTCTGGGGAGAGACACCGCCTGAGTCTCCTCCACATGCCCACTCCTATGCCACTAAAACCCATATGGAAATCAGAACTTTTAAATAAGTCATACTGTTATTGCTAGTATCTCAGATTTTGGGTTTAGGTAACTAAATTCAGATAATCTTGGTGGTATTTTTTAATCCCAGTTTTGGGAGCCTAGGGAGGAGGATCGAGAGGAGAATCTGAGTGAACGAATGATGAATCAGTGGCTTTTGTCATTAGACCTTACGTTTGCCTTTTTGTTAATCTTTGTGAAATCAGAACCTAAATTTTTCACTCTATTTGTTATTATAATGATAAATGAATGTTTCCAAACAGTGCACGTTCTCCCTTCATTTACTTAGTTTCACTCCACTCCTCAAGAATGTGAGGCAGGATATATTCGATTTTCCCTGAAGAACTCTTTCATATTAACTTTTGAGCTTTTAAAAATGAATTAAATATTAGCCAAACTATTGCCAAATTGTTGCTCATGCATGAAAATTATGATACCAGCCAATGGATGCTTAGAAAGTAATGAAGCAGAGGTCCACGAGGGTCCAGCACACGTACTTGGAGTAAGGAGTTATATGTCAAAGGAGAACCTGACATTACGTCAAGTTACTAGAAGTTACATAAAACTGCTGTAGCGATTGTTATGCTGAACTTTATTAAAGGAAAGAGGCACATAAAAGTTCTAAACCTCCATAAACTCCCGTCAATTGTATGTGTCAAAGCCAGAAGTTGAACTCAGTGTGTTTGATTTCAAAGCTTCTGCTCTTTCCAAATAAATACGATTAGGAATCTGGAACAGTACTGAGAAGGATATTCACAAATAGTTGGTAAATAAAATTCATGTAACACGACCTAAGAAATATTCGTTGCACCCTACTGTGTTTACAATGTTGTTGTTAGTTAGTTGTTAGTTGCACAATTGCTGTATATTCAAAAACCACTAAGATCCAATATGTATTCCAAAGAAGTTCATGTTCTACAGGGAAAGATAAACCAAGTTCACAAGTAATTATCCTACATTGTGTCAAGATCTGAGAGAGAGGTGAGTTCTATGTACCGGGCACTGTGCTAAGGACCTCAGAGGAAACTCAGAAAACTGAGACTTAAGTCTTAAGTCTAAAACCATGACACTAAGCAACTTATCTATGACTCAAGTCCAAAGTTAAGCTGTCTATTTCTGGCACACTTACATTTCATACCTATTGTATACTTCTTCCCCGGTTAGAATGTGAAGGGCAGACTGGAATAAGAGAGATTAGTTAGGTTACTCCAGTCATCTGCATGAAAAATGATAAGGAGCTGAACCAGTATGGCAGCCTGTGGTGGACTCGGAAAGGAATTGGAAAGGAGATAGTTGAGAGAGAGAAATGAGAGCACTTGAGATCTGACCGGATGTGGAGGAACCAAGGAGGGATATTGATAAGAGACAGGCAAAGATCAAGGGCTTGAGCCCAAACCAAAAGAAATCCAGTATGTCCTTTTGATATCGGAATTTCATCCTCAGTAGGTTCTTGGTCTCAGTAATTCGAAAAATGAATCCACAGACCACAGATCAGTGGTACGACAGGATTTATTTTACAGAAAAAAAATACAGAAACACCAGAGCTCCGAGCAGAGAGCAACCCAAGACAGGGAAAAAAGCTCTCTCTCTGTCTCTCTCTCTGCCTAGGTCCTTTGTCTAGTGGTATATATAGTCTCATGGGTCTTTTGTAGTTACATTAAGCCAGGACTTGGTAACAAATGAATGGATACAGTCCATTCCCCTGGGGCAAGGTGAACAAGTGCATTCATAAATGGATACGGTCCATTCATAAAATTGGCCAGGCCTAGGAAATTTGAGGGTTCCCTATTCAGCCACAAGTGCAAGGGGAAAGAGATAGTCAGCAGAGTGCTCCTCAGAGAGTCTCCTCAGCAGTTGTCTGGCCCCTCTGGCTACTGGAGCCTCCTGCTGGGCACCCCCCGGACTACCCTTCAGCCAACTGGCACTGGCTCCTGTGCCAGGTCCCACTGCACCAACACCGGCAGGACGGAGGTAACAGGTATGCCCCTCTGAAGCTGGCTGGGGGCCACCTGTCCTGTATCACTTTAACAAAAATATACTACCCAGAGAGAGTTATAGGGAAATCTACCCAGAGAGATTTCTAGCGAAGAGAAATGGGTTTAATTTTTGATGTGTGTAGTTTAAATACAAGATTTCATGTATATAATAAGATTTATAATCCGTTAAGACTCAGAAATAAAAATATCCCAGGATATATTGGGGTGGAAAGTCAGCTAATGCAAATGCTCTCTATCAGGTATTGAAAAACACAGATGTTGTTCAGTTTTTACCAATGAAATCCAGAATCATTAATTAGAGCACATTCCTTATTGGGGCCGCACACCCTCGGGTATGCACACTTCCTTGACCGTAAAGGACTCCATATGTCTAATTACATGGAGACCAACAGAGATCTGGGCAACTTTTAGGAAAATGAGACAAGCTAGAAGAGTTCCATCCTAATGGTCCTGGGAGAGTATCCCCAAACCCACCATTCTTTTTGTTTAAACTGTTCTTCTGAAGAGGGCTACTTGGGAAATATAAATCCTAATGAACTTCAGGAAATTCAGGGCCTTGTCAGTCTTGTTTCCTGAGTTGACATGTCCCCTGTGCTGCATTGCCACATCTGTGATTTAGACAGAGAAGCATCAGCTTCTGTCCCTCTGGGGCTCTTCCCTAGGTCAAAAGGACTGTCTGGGCTTGGAGTGTAAGATTTGTCTGCTGATTCTAAAAGCTGCCTCCAGAAAAGCATTTAGCTCCCCTGAAAAACTCGTTCCTTTCATCATTCCCAAATGACCACACTGGCGCTTGCAGTTCTGCTTAATTTATTTACGTTTCTTCATTCTTTTGTCATTGTTGGGAGAAAAATTATGAAGAATAATTAAGAATAGTTAATTGTTCTATTGGAGAGCAATTAAGTAGTTCCACTGAGGAAAAATAAACTTTACGACATAAACACCAATATTACTTTTTGTAAGAAATTGAGAGCATTATTGGGAATACGAGCTCTCACTCTGAACCTGCTGAGTAATAGAATTATCTACTACTACTTAAGTGGCAGCTCCATATTTGTTGGGTTAAATTATTGTTTCACTATTTTCTCCGGGTTTCTATTCTGATTGATTATTCCCTTATTGTCAGATTTGTGAAATTTTTTATTATCCAAGGTTATATGTTTTTATGTTTAATTCTACAATTTTATAATTTTAAATTTTATATTTAAATTTCTGGATTATTTTGAAGCAATTTCTGCATATGGTGTGAGCTATGTACTATACATATTTCCAGGATGAAATCAAATTTTAACCATTCAGTGCTGCTCCATACACCATTATTTGAATACAATGAACAGAGAGATATCAAAAACTTCTTAGTCTCCATAAACTCTAAGAAAGTTCATCCCAGTATTAATGCGTTATTAACTTGTACTGTTTCAAGTCTAAATTTTAGAATAGTAAAATTAAACATAGGTATATCAACTTTTGGAGTTACCAGATGTGTGAAATATCCCAGTGTATCTCACTGGAATGAGTTCTACTGAAATGCAACCTCTGTGGCGACAGTATTCGATATTTCAGAAGGCCACATTTCCAAATGGACCTCAAACTTCATTAGCTTTTAATTTCAGATAATCTGCTAAGTATTCATTCAAAAGAAAACCAGCAGACTGTGAAAGTGAATTGTAAATTGACTTTTCAAAAGAGAGTGGACTAACAATGATTGGTCTAATTATCGGATGAGCATCATTGCTTTCACTAAGACATCATTTGCCACCATTTATTAGAGAGTTGGGAAAATTTATTGTAAATGTCCGTTGTTCATAATTCTAAATAGTTTCATACATGATTTCCCAAATTTGACATAATATGAAAACACGGGAAACATCTTCACGTGGTGTATGTATTATTTCGGCAGTCCCCAACCCTTGGCACAGGGACCGGTTTCATGGCAGAGAATTTCTCCACAGATGGAGGTTGGGGGGGTGACAGAGTGTGGGAGGTGGGAGAAGATGGGACAGGAAGCGGGGCACAGGCTGTGGTGCGAGCCTTAGAAGCAGCTGTCAATATAGATGAACATTTCCGCACTTGGCTGTCACTCACCTTCTGCTGTGCAGCCCAATTCCTAACAGGCCACAGGCAAGAACCTTGTGGGTACCAGGGACCAGTTTCACAGAAGACAACTTTTCTATGGACAGTGAAGCAGTCCATGCCTGGGGGTAGGGGTCTCATTTCAACATTATCTCTCATTCCAAACATTCATTACCTCAATGAATGTTTGTTCCATAAACAACTGAAAGAACCAATGAGTCACATACCATTTTTTTGGCTAATAAATACATAAATACCCCATTATTTAGAATTCCCTAATTTGAGTACAGTTTTTTTTAAGTATTTATATATTTTTTATTAAGATTGTTCTTATCTGATAAGTCAGATTAATATGTTTTTAGTAACAGTCAATCAACAAGCTTTTTTTTTTATTGAATGATAACTATGTACATTAATGCACTTCTGGGGTACAGTGTGGTGTTTTCACACAGAATCCGAAACACTTCCATCAAACTGGTTAACATAGCCTTCATGTCTCTTAGTTATTGTGTTAAAACGTTCATATTCTACTCATAGAAAGATTCACTTGTACCCTTGTAAGCTAAACCACAGAAGTGATCCCTCCAATAATCAACAAGCCTTTTACACGGTTCATTTTTTTCTGCATAAACTCTTGTGCAAGGTGTTGAAAATACAGAGATAAATGAAACATAGAATTTACATTCTTGAGGTTCATATGTTATTCAAGTGAGTGGATTAGATGCATAAAGTAAGACATTATTAATCCCATAGGAGTCGAGGCCACATTGTCATATTTGTGGTCATTGTATTAAACCAAAGCTTGTCACATAGCAGGCACTGAGAGGCCAATGCTTCCTCAATAAAATTCGTATAAATTGTGAAGGGTTCCAGAGTTGCTGATGACCAATCCTCCTTAGAGAGGTCTCTTTAGAGGCAATGAAATTTGAACTGAATACCAGAGGTGGAAGGAGGAAGGCAAGGACATCCAACGTAGAATGGTTTCAGTTAGGGTGTTTTTGTGCTCACCCTACCATGTAAGGTAATGGTTGTAGACACTGGCCGTTGTGAGTAAGAGTTTATCTGTGGATAACAAAGGAGATGTGACCTTGCTGCTTAAGATCCACTTGTCTGCAGAAGCACAGCTGATAACTAAAGAAGTCTCACTCATGTTACATTAGCCACATGATTCTGTAATAGTCCTTTAGAACCACAAAACCACCCAAACCAATCCTTTCTTCCTTCCCCCATAAAAAATTTCTCTTCAGTAGTCAACTAAAAGCATTAACACTCCTCACCAACACTGAACTATAGTGTCCATTAGAATGTTTAACCCTAGTCTTACTCGAGTTAGATGATATCTCGAAGTGGTTTTGATTTGCATTTCTCTGAGGAGTAAGAATGATGAGCATTTTTTCAGCTGCTGGTGGGAATGCAAACTAATTCGTTCTTTTGAAAAGATGTTTGGAGAGCCCTTAGAGATCTAAAAATAGACCTGCCATTTGATCCTGCAGTTCCTCTACTAGGTATATATCCAGAAAACCAGAAATAATTTTATAACAAAGATATTTGCACCAGAATGTTTACTGCAGCCCAATTCATAATTGCTAAGTCATGGAAGGAACCCAAGTGCCCATCGATTTATGAATAGATTAATAAATTGTGGTATATGTGCACCATGGAATATTATGCAGCCTTAAAAAAGATGGGGACTTTACCTCTTTCATGTTTACATGGATGGAGATGGAACATATTCTTCTTAGTGAAGCATCTCAAGAATGAAGAAAAAGTATCCAGTGTACTCAGCCCTACTATGAACCCAATTTATAAGCACCCACACTTCCATATGAAAGTTATAACCCAACTATAGCCCAAGTTGAAGGGGAAGAAGGAGGAGGAGAGGAGTGGAGAGGAGGAAGGAGGATGAGTGGAGGGAGGGTAATTGGTGGGACCACACCTATGGTGCATTTTACAAGGGTACATGTTAAATCTACTAAATGTAGAATGAATGTATTTCAAATTGTATATAAAACCAGCACATTGTACCCCATATTGCATTAATGTACACAGCTATGATTTAATAAATATAAAAAAAGAATAAATAACCCCATCTCACTTAGCTAATTTATAGATCCCCCTGTTTACACGTGAGGCTGATGTAGAATTCCACTCAGTGGCTTTTCTGATTTTATCAGCTTGAAGAGGTGATCAAGGGACTTCTTCAGGTATAAAACTGTCCAGTAAAGATAAAAGCATCTAACAGAGGACTGGCAGCAGTGGACAGAGTTGCTCTTTCCTATGGGCTGAACAAAAGCAGCGGTGTTCCACGCCTGTGAACAGTTATTGTCTCCACACCAAGCCTTTGTGGTGCAGGTGTAAATAATAAAGTCATGCAAATAGCAATGAGGGAACGTTTCAACATCTTCTCCATTTATCAGATTTCCTCATTTCAGAGTAGTCATGGATATTAAATGTGTGATTGTGAAAAACGTTGCTTCTCAATGATCATCGAAGTGTGGCAGAGTCTCTGGTGTTGGGATTAATCTGTTACCCCTTTTTCCTGTGAACACACCACTGAGCTTTAGTGTGCGTTTTCTTACTTGTTCCCCTCTTTGTCATCCCATTTCACTTGCATGGGCTTTTGGCAATCATTTATTCAGTATGCCTGGACAGAGATCTGTGGTGTCCAGTGTTCCCTGACCCAACCTCGGCATTAGCATGTAGGGTCCGGAGATGCTGAGCAGAGAGGGGAATTCACGCAGGTAACCTAGGCGAAGCCAGCCCCTTTCAACCACAATAATAAAATTAGAATGTTTTATAGTCTTTGGAATTGTTCGTTAAAATTATAGAATACGCATTTATAATCTAAAATGGGAGAAACATGAAGAGAATCCCCTTTAGAAATGCAATCTGCCTCAGAAAATAGCCACCTCAAATCTCTTGAGAAATGAATGTCCAAAATTTAGAAAGCCACGCACTGAGAATGTTACACAGCTCATCACGTTCTTCTCCAATTGTTTCTATGGAAACACTTTAAACAAATTCTTAAAATAAAGTAGAGAAAATAGAAATAAAGACTCAGATGACTCAGATACAGAAGCAGTTTGTGAGAGTAAATATTTGTTCTTAGAAATCTATTGAAATGTTTCCTTCTATTCCTGGGACAAAGATGAGAAAAAATTCAACACAAATTATTACAGGGATTCAGTTATTAAACTAGATGAAAATATTTTAACACAGCACCAAAGTTCCTGGAAAAAAAATATGCAGTCCACATGTGGAGACGCATATAACAGAAGTATGGAATAATATGGAATTAAAAAGGCCTGCCTTACCCCAGTCATTGATAGGGGACCTATTAGATGTGACTTAAAATCTCTGATTCTTCATTTATAAAATGATGGCATACTAGGAGCTGATTTGCTATGGTGTGTTCAGATGAAATAACACACAAGGAAGCAACCATTACAGACCCTCAGCCTGGCAAGCGTCTATCAGGAGTGCCCCTCCTAAGAAACCCTTTCTCCTGTCTCCCAAGTAGGCGGCATGTATGCTGGAGTCCTGGACCAGATGATTCCCAAGAGGCAAGCTTTCCACTCTTCTGAACATTAGCTAGATGCCTCCCTGAGTCCTATCTAGACTCATACTCTGTGCACACAGTTGGGTCTGAGCTGGTGTCCAGCCCTGCATTATTCCTTTTATAGTCCTCTGAGAAGAAGCATGGTGCCATACAAAAGAGCCAGTTGTCAGCAGTGAGAGAGACGTAGGTTCGAATTCTGACCCCACACTTACTAAGCATCGCTAGCTTTGACCTCCACTCCTGATTCCTGGGGTAGAGCCAGACATCAAATCCCAGCCTTCTCCTCCCACCAGAAATTCCAGTATTAAAAGTTGCTGTGACCCCTGTCGTGTGAAAAAGTGTTTTTGTAGGAGGCTCCCCAGAGTGATATTTATCTACTGTCACAGATGGCATTGAAAATAAATGTGATCCAAATTATACCCTTTGTTCCACATTGGTTCTCCTTAAGTTTTAAGAATTAAAGAAAAAAAGTGGCAAGTTGGTGATATAATACAGGCGCTGTGCAGTTACACAGGTCTAGAATTAGAACTGCATCTCATCGCTTGTTTCCTGCATGTCCTCAATCTTATTAAACCTCGGTTTCCTTAGCTATAAAATAGAAATGATCTCTTGAACCATACCTAATAGGATCATAGAGAAATTAAATGTAATTTAACACAGGAAGTGCAGGGCCTGACCCAGAATGAATCCTAAAGTGCTAGTGAGTACCATTACTCCGTAAGAGAGCTTTACTAAGGGAGTACTACCTTTTCAGACTTTTTTCTTCAGCACTTTTAAATTAAGGTGGTGTCTCTTCTCTTAGAGAATCCAATTTAGATTCAGTGTTCTCTCTGGCAGGTAAAATGGAACAGGTGCTCCTTGCACTATCTTGTCTTGAATATGCAAAAGTTTGACTTATTTTTATTTATATAATTACACTTTAATCATTGTAGACAACAGACTGAATATTTTTTCAGTACTCTGTTAAGTACAGAATGTAATAAGAAAAGTATCTTTTTTATGGTATACCATTTTTCATCTAAGAATTATAAAAAGGAAAGTATTCATAAATATGACCTGTTCATCATTCTACTGTACCTTTGATGTGGGTAGAATATTACAACCTATTTTTTGTATAATAAAATTACTTGGCTGATGATTCCTACCCAATCCAATCGTAATTTACTCCTTTCCTGAACTGCAAGCAATCTTTCAAACAAACATCAATGCATTTTTATTATTCTACATCTTTAAAAACGATTATCATCATTATTCATTATACATCTTAAAGACCTTATACACACACATATACACACGTATATATGTATGTGTGTGTATATGTGTATTATATATTTACATATGTATTATACATGTACGGCAGTGGTTTTCAGACGGGCGATTTTGACCCACATGCTACATTTGGCAATGTTTGGAGAAACTTGCACACCTCTGATCACAATCTAATCCCAGAATGTCTTTATCGCCTCAAAAAGGAACCCCATAGCTGTTAGCAGTCATTCTTTATTTTCCCATCCTCCAATCCTCTGGAAGCCACTACTCTCCCTTCTGTCTTTTTTAATTTGCCAGTTGTGGACATTTCAGGTAAATGGAGTTATAATACTTGCTTTCACATAGCATTGATCTCCTAGCATAATGTTTTCAGTTTTATTCATGTTACAGCATATTTTAATATGTCATTCACTGTTATGGACTAATAATATTTTAGTTTATGGACATAACACATTTTGCTTATTTATTCATCGATTGACAGCCATTTGGGTTGTTCCTTTTGGAGAGCTTTATGATAAATTCTGCTATTAATATTAATGTATAAGATTTTTGTGAACGTATATTTTCAATTCTCTTTAGTAATCCCTAGGAGTGGAAATGATAGGTCCTATGGTGACTCATTGTTTAACTTTTAGAGTTACTGCCAAATGTTTTTAGAATTGTCTGCAACCTTTTATACCTACTCTCAATGAGTGACTATTCCATTTCCACAAACCCTCTCCAACACGTGTGCTTACCTATGTTTTTGATTGTATTCATCCTACTGGGGGTGAAGCCGTATTTCATTATGGTTTTACTTTCATATTCCTTAAGAGTAACAGTGTTGAGTCTCTTTTCACAGGCTTACTGACCACATATAGATATTCCTTACAGGGGAAATGTCTACTCAAATTCTTTGCCCATTTTAAATTGGTTTACTTGTCTTTGTATTATTGCATTGTGAGAGTTCTCTATCTTCTAGTTACAAATCCCTTATGAGAGACACAATTTGAAGATATTTTCTCCCATCCTTTCTGTTTTCTTCTTTGTCCTTGAAACACAACATTTTTAACTTTAATGAGCTCCCATTTATTTACTTTTCTTCTGTTGATTGTGCTTTTTGTGTTGTATCCAAGAAATCATAGTTTAGTCAAACATCACAAAGAGTTTTGTCTATATTTCTTCTATGAATTTTCTAGTTGCAGCTCTTACATTTAGGTATTTGATCCACATAGAGTTAATTTTTATATTCAGAGTGCAGACGTGATCCAACTTCATTCTTGTGCATGTGGAACCTACTGTGCTCATTGGAAAGACTGTTCTTTTCCAACCAATTTGTCTTGGAACTCTTGTCAAAAATCAATCAACTGGGTGGCACCTGGGGATCAAAGGAGTAGGATGTCGGCCCCACATTCTGGAGGTGGTGGGTTCAAACCCAGCCCTGGCCAAAAACTGTAAAAACAAACAAATAGAGAAACAAACAATTAACTATAAATGTTATGGTTTAATTCTGGAGACTCTTAATGCTACTCTCTATATCTACACATCTACATATATCTCCCTATGCTAATATCACACTGTCGTGGTTGCTGTATATTTACAAGAAAATTAAAAATTCAAAAGTGAGAGTCCTACAATTTTGTTCTTCATTTTCAAGATTTTTTGGTTGTCCTGACTTTCTTAAATTTCCACTTGAATTTTAGAATCAGCTGGCCAATTTCTAAAAAAAAAAACCAGTTAAGATTTTGATAGGGATGGCATTGAATCTGTAGATTATCTTACTTATATTAATTGAAATTATATATTAAGTGATTAGTTTTTATATATTGTTAAACTAAACCTGCATTCTTGCTAGGGTTTCATTCTGGCTTTCATTCTGGTTATGGAACTACAGGTTTTGAATGGGAACAGGCCACATTAGAATACCACAAAGTTCTCTTTTCTTATAGGGATTCAGACATTTATTTTTTGAATAAATGCTGCCCAGATTGATGCAAGCCTTTGGTTAATTTCCAGACTTCTGAAAGAGTCTATTTTGACATGACATTTTTAATAAGAGTTCTCACTGCTTTTATGAAGGGGAGGATTTCAGATGGCCTACCCCCATCCCCACAGACATGATACCATTAATGCAATTTTAATGATGACATTGAATATTACTGAACATTCTGTTGAAAACATTTGTAAGGTAGTATATGTGGATTTCCCATTATATTTTTTGGTGCTACCCATTCTCTCATAAGGAATAGTACTATTTATTTTTATTTACCTCTTTATTTTAACTAAATATTCATTTATTATACTTATGTTAACAAATATTCCTTCAGTTGGCTTCTGTGCTTAAGGCATTGTGGTAGCTTTTGTAAGCAGATACAAAATTAATAAGTACATATTATTCTTAATGTGTTAAATAAGATGTATGTGTCTAAAATACAAATTAAACTTTATAAATATCAGAAAAAAGGTACAGATAATGGGACTTCTGAAAAGCGCAGAGATATTACTCTTTCCCTGGAGAGTAAGTAGAGGAAGCTACAAAGAGGTGGTGATGTATGTTGTAGACATGGCATGAATTAGAATATGCAAGAGGGAGAGCATTTCAGACAAAGGAACAGCAGTCATGATGGCATGGACATTAAGGAAATGTCCTAACCAGGGACGAGGGAGGCAGGCCTAAGGGTAGTAGCTTAGAGTACCAGAGAAGTGACAAACAGGCTTAGAGATTAGACCAAGACCTGCACCCAGTCCCACCCTGAGGAATGTATTTTCTTTTTCTATAGGTGGTTGAGGGCCACAGAACATTACATGATTAGACCAGCACTCCAGAAAAGTTAATCTTCATATGTGTATAAATATTTGAGAAATTTAAATGTGGTTCCTACCATGATCAAATGTAATGTAGGGACAGGATACAAGGCACAGTAAAACAATATGGAAAAGTATAAAAAAAGAAATGGAGGCACCAGCCTCCTGATCATATTAAGACTTATTTGTTTCAGATTGACTTGTTTTCCAGCTGTACTTAGAATAATGTTCTTATAGTACACATACAAACACAACCGAAGTCCCAGGCAATAGGTATATAGACAGAAATGTACATATCCAGGCACGCTTCTCACTTGCAACAGTATAGAAAAAAATAGTGTTGCCTCATTCTCTAGTATTATTATTATTATTACTACTATTTCTATTACTTTTGCAATGGTTATACAACCTTCCTCCAGTTTTTCCAGCCATATTTGCAGTTCCTCTGATCCCAGCACCAAAATTATTTTATTTCTCATTCTTGGATCAGGAAGTCCAATGCTGAATTTCAGTATAATATTTAAAGCACACTTTCTTCGTTTTCTTTAGAAGTCCTACTTTAGCTACTTGGGATTCCTGCAGTCATTTATTCTTTACATCCAACTCTGTGGTTTCCAGAGCTGTTTTTACCCAAACACAGCATCAGGAAGACTAGTAATCTTTGACAGAGTCAAATATGGCCGCCAACTCCTCAAAGCACCTGATGTTGAAAAGTTCCCTCAATGTTTGGTCTAGAGGCTGATACTGCAGTTAATCTACCAGTCTTCCAAACACTGGGTTGATATTTATAATTAAACTGGCCTCTTAAGAATGAACAAACAGGAACCCCAAATAACTAACTAGTTAAAGGGTCTAATGGATCCCATTTACATAACTCAGTTGTCTGTAGCACAAGGAAATCTGATTTTTGGGGGGATTTTTCTCTACTTAGGCTAGGATGTAACCTTGGTTTTCAGTATGTTAATCACCTGCCCAGCCCTCTGCTGGTAGTGAAAACCCAGTTCATAATATTATAATTTTTTTCCCTGCACAGTTAAGAATACAGTAATGCAGCTGCTACCAACTCACTACCTCAAGGCTCTGATACTGTCCATAGCTTACTAAACCGAGGGAGAGACAGGTCGTATAATTAAAACAAAACAAAATCCTTCTATTTCCCCAGTAATATCTTTGAGTATTGATTAACTTAAACAATTACCCATAATTTCTCACTTCCCTGATGAGAGGGATAGGGCTGTACAGCAGCCTTGCCGCACTAATTTGGAGTGGCTCTGGGACACTTACTAAATCATCCTCGGCTGTTGGAGCTACAGAGGCTTTGCTAGAACCTGATGCTCTGATACCTGGTCCAACCAACTCTGAGGAAGCATGATGCTTACAGTGTGGCCGTCTTTAAATTTCCCACCTTACTCTAATAACTGGTGTGCCAAACAACCTTTTGTGTTGGAGTTACTGTCAAATTTTGAATTTTGAAGACACTGTTGATTTTGCAGCACAAAAACTATTTGTGAAGAATGCGCCCATCTAAAGTACTTGGAGTGATGAAACTGAAGGGTGGGATATCTGGCTGTGGTTGAAGAAGCTGAGCTCGGCTTACCTCCAGGTCTCTTTCACTCAGATCCAGAGACAATTTTCAAAATAAAAATGATGGGCTCCTGCATAAAAATATCTTGATATTTCAAGAAAACAACAGTTGAGTTTGAAACCAAGTGTTAGCCCATCCTAAATGCAGGCCCACTACAGCCAAACATGTCATGGGCCTGTCAAGTACCCCTTTTGGCTTTTTTCTTTTCTTTCTTTTTTTCTTTTTTTTGAGACAGAGCTTCAAGCTGTCACCCTGGGTAGAGTGTCATGGCATCACAGCTCATAGCACCTCCAACTCCTGGGCTCAGTGATTCTCCTGCCTCCACCTCCCAAGTAATTGGGACTACAGGCACCCAGCACAATGCCTGGCTAAATTTTGGTTGCAGCCATCATTGTTGTTTGGTGGGACTGGGCTGGATTCGAACCCACCAGCTCAGGTGTATGTGGCTTGAGCCTTAGCCACTTGAGCCACAGGCACCGAGCCAAGCACCCCTTTTTTCCATGCACTCTTTAAGAGTAAATGAAGAATAGTATGAAAATCATCCATGTTTAGACACATGGTGCTATGTTTCAATGAGAGAGAACAGTGATTATCCCACATGTAATAAATACCTGCGTGAGTGCCTAATACATGCTGAGTGTCTCAACAGCTTTTAGATATTTACTTTACTCCTTTAAAACCCCAGTACTCAATGGCATGTGTGACAAACTATATGGCCCTTAACTTGAAGCCACAGGAAGGCTGATGAAAACAGGCAGGGCTGGCCTCCTTCACACCTCTTAGGCCAGCAAACCACAGTCCATCCTGCTGTGGCTCCCGGCGGATCGGGGGTCATTACAGAAACATTTTAAGTACAAGTAACCAGATGTCCCTGCCAAATAACTTGGAAGCTCCTGGTACTGTGACCCAGGGTTCTATGTGGGGTGGGGGTGGGGGTTTAACCACAGTTATTCCAGCATGAAGGAGAAATATAGAATCTTCTGGACTAGTGCTGTCCAACTCTAGTATGCATCTGAGTCATTTGTGGGGGAAACTCTCAATAAAATGCAGATTCTGATCCTCTGTGGGGCCGAACCTGAGATTCTGAATTTCTAACAAGTTTTCGTGGGATCCGTGTGTCACAGACTCCGCTTGAGAGGCAAGGCCCTGGAGGACATGAATAAATTACCTGCCCTGAAATGATCACGGAGTGCCTGTGTGATGCAATCATCATTCATGTCGGAACTAGTCACACACACAGCTTTGTTTGGATAGATATTCATAGTTACAGCATTTATAAGAAGCTTCATTCTGTCTTTTAAAAACTGTGTATCTTCAATCCAAATGGGGCCCCTGACAGGGTGCTCTGATGGGTTCCTCTTGTTTTCAGCACTCAGCAATGTAGACAAATGTGTGTTTTCAGGATCCTAAAGGAAGTCTGCCCTTTTGTTTGCTTCGCCCACTCAGCTGTTGTTCTTAGAAAAGGCCAATTTCACATCTACTAAAAGCCATGTCTCCTATCAGCTCTGACAATGCTCATCTTTGCTATCCCAGAGAAATCATGATGGACTTAATTTAAGTTTTACCTGTGTTGTTAAGGGAGGATAATTTCTTACTCAGTACATTGTCTCGCAGCCTACAGAAGCCTCCTGGAAATATTGAACTGTGCCACTAAATGAAAATTGGTAACAGACGAGACCAGCCTGATGACTAATGTCTGTGTCCCTCTCAGCTTTGTTCTTTAATAAACCCTGACCGTTGGCAGATATTGTTTAATTATTACATATTTTGCCAATGTGTCTTTTTTGTGTCTTTTCTAAAATGTGAACCCACAGCTTTATTATAAATTCAAAACTTCACATTAGGATGCCGATTTGTAAAGAAAGCTCAGATGGTAGGATGTGACCTTTCAAAGGTAATCTCCAGCTGCCACCCACTTCATCTGGCCCAGCCACCCAAGTTTTGTGATTCGGTGCCCCACATTTTCAAAGGGTAGAGGGTCGCATAGAAATGAACTTTTGCTGTCAGGATGGGAATAGGTTTTGGGATTTTTATTTGCTTAGAGATGGGATGAAGGGTATAAAAACAAGAGGGAGTAGATTGTTCCTAAAACTCTGGTCTCTGTCCAGAAAACCCTGATTGAATTGGTGAGATTAGATAGGACACAGCATCAGGCTGGGGAGACTAAAACCTGAGAGACACCAGTAAGAAAAGATTTCATTTTGCGTTCTCCACAAGAGACAGTGAAAACAGACTTCATTCCAAGGTGAGTCTCCTGATAACATGACCTTTTAAGACTTCCTTTTAATGATATTTAAAATATCATCAAAGGTTACAAAACCCTGGAATCATCACAGGGCGCTTGCCTGTGCTTCTCTCCAGAAACCACTAACAGATGTTAGAAGAGAAATGAATGTTTCACAGGAAGGAATCTCTGGCCCACGGTGTTCAGACTCCACGGGTAGCACTCTGCAGTAAGAGCTCTGTCGAATTTTCTGTTACCAGAAAAAGAGTGTTTAAGCACAATCACCATTCTGGGTTCTTCAGCTCTGAAATGCGCCTCATCCAAAAAGAATGCAGAGACGTGGTTCTTACCACTCTCCCAATGGACCTTACAGAACATTTAGCCAGTCGTACTCTGCCCAAGATATGACATTTGCGAATTGCTTAGTACTAATGAGCAGACAGAGAGCCATTGCACCCTTGCTGACTTGTCTCTGAATTTGTGTATAAAGCGCTGGTAAACAACTCAAGCTGAATTTAAACAAGCAACTACATCTGAAAAAAAATATCATAACTCATCTTTCAAACCTCTTATCCCCACACACTTAAACTTATAATTCATGAACTAGAGAGCGAATGTTGTACTTTGGTTACATAACTCTGTCTCTTCACAGCACTTTCCTTTTACGTAGAGTTTCCCATTACATAAAGTAATTAAGAATCATTCATCAGTGGAGGAACTAACACGTAAGGTGTGCAGCCGACGTACTAAATAGATGATGGAAGATAAAACAGCCGTGTCTGTTTTAAAGCGTTTCAGTGAGATTTGCTTATTTGTTTTATAATTTGTTCACATTATTTTTCAAATAATTAAGTTTTATCTTTTTTTATAATGTTACATCACAACCATCAGATTTACACACTCAACTCACATGTACACACTAAAATCCAGGTATCCAAAATTGAGGGGCAGACCAGAAGTCTTAAGATACATGCTCTTATTTTAATCCTGGGCTTAGACATGGATCCCCTGCCTCTGCTGAGGAGTCCTGTTCCCCCTCTCGTTTGCCTGCTTTTGCTCATCTTGCTAATCAAATTTTCTCTTTATCAATAAACTCTATCCTGTTGCTTAAAAAAAAAACAGAAATAGAATTTAGTTCCTGAAAAAATAAGGCACTTCTTATTGAATACGTAATGATTTTTGGTTATTAGCCCTTATAATTTTCAACTTTACTAAGAAAATTGATAAAGTCATGATTACTATAAAAGCATAGGTCTCATCTAGTTATCTTGTAAGGCATTTGAAGGAAGATGACAAAATAATTGAATTTCTATTGATTAATTGGAAAAGGGTTGAACTTGAGTCCCAGATCTTGTTTCATTAACCATTCCATAAATTCAAATAGTAACATACGAGAAATTCCAAATGAATTGCTTATTATAGAAAAACATAGGGATTCAGAAATAGCACACAGAAAGCTATAGAATTTGGGAGAAGTATTCAGTACTTTAGACAGGAGAAAACGAAAACGGATCTTTTTTCTAGTATCTCTGGGATTATGGGACATCCACTAGCTATTACACAGTGATCCAGAAAAACAGCCTACTATAGAAACTCAAAAGGCAGTTGGCCCGACTCCCCGCCTATAGATAACTGAATAACCAAGGCCTCAGGAGAAAAGATTGCGACCTTTACCCAGTTAAAGACAGTTACATTTGGTGTTTGTTTCTTTCTCTCCTTTAGAATGAGCAAATTTGTATTTCTTGAATTGTCCCTTGCATTGTATCATTCTGCAATTTCTCACGTAGAGGGAGCTTTTGTCTGGCAAGGATGGGCCCTCATTTTCCAGATGAGGATCTGTGTCATTTATACGAGTGGAATACAATTCCCTCTATATTTTCTTGATCATTAAAAGTCCTAAAAGGCAGCTCCTACTTCCTTACAAAAAATACTAACCAGTGTTGAATTTCACCTTTAATATTTCAGTACATATATGTATTAACTACGTTTTTTCTTTTTTTCCCAAAGCTCTCAAGATCTCTTTGACAAAACTATAAATTGTAGACTGCTATAGGTTTGGAGGTGTCCAAATTATTTATATATGAAATGATTTTTAGGTAAGCACCTAGAAAATATTTTTAAAATGTATTGCCTGATACCAGCAGCAGGATCTAACAAAACATATTAACCTTTGTTGGAAAAATTTAAAAGATTAGACATAAAGCTCAATGCCTTAAGTAGTTGGCACAAAGCACTCCAATGGAGAAACATTTTGAGGCTTGTTTGATTTGACCTCGCCTGCCCTTCCACTGTAATAAAGTCTATAGAACGAAAAATCCACCTTATCTAGTTTTATTGAAGTTGTAGAATTCCACTGCTTCTTTAAATGCCTTTGCCAACAATTTTTCGAATTCACCTCCCAAGATTGCCTCCTCTTGCACACACATATTCCTTCCCCACTTAGGTTTACTTGTTCCCCAGCTAAACCCAATTAAAATGCAATAAGCATTGGATTGAGACTTCATTGACTAACCTGATGTGTGCCAGGAAATACTCAACATCACAGGATAAGAATATTACAAGTGTTTTGCATTGATATTTTCCTAATGTTGAGTCATTTGAAGCATTACTCTGTGTTTAAATGAACAAGGATACCTCACGGAGTAAAATGCAACATTTGCATAATTTTTAAGATGAAGAAAGAGACTTCAAAGAAATTTCTAGAAGGAGATATTTGCCAGCCAGGGGAAAATTTAGTGGAAAACTTTGATAAGTACTAAGCTTACCGTGTGATCCCATGGGATTTTCTTTCCAAACATCATACACTAACCATTTAAAAGCATTTCACATAGACTGGAAGGATTCAAAGTAGGAAGAAACACAAAGAGAGTCTCAAATAGCC
Organism: Galago senegalensis; assembly: GCA_963575145.1. Taxonomy (NCBI): domain Eukaryota; kingdom Metazoa; phylum Chordata; class Mammalia; order Primates; family Galagidae; genus Galago; species Galago senegalensis. Next base: position 36,271 of record CAUYTI010065063.1, read on the forward strand.
TTAATCCACAGAGGAAGAAGGGGACGTACTAAAACCTCGAGTGGTATTTTTTAAACAAGATCACACAACAACGTAGCTGCAATAACAAACAATATGAGGACTTACAGCATTGAATCAAACTCCTTTTTATTCAACTGCACCGCCGTGATTCCTGGAAATCTTTGCTGTTCTTTGCTTTTGCTTCAGCGATTTGTAAGACGAACAAACCAGACTCAACACTGAGGGGGGTTCTCGTTGATAGTCCCCACTGGAACCTGGCTCTGAGAACCTTTATGAACCAAATTTGAATCGGGGGATACTTTGTAAACTCTAATAAAGGTGTCGATTTTAAGCTACCAAATGGCCTAATTAGAAGATATTCCTATGAAAAAAGTGCTCCCCAGCCCAGCCCAGGAAGATAGTGTTCGTCATAAGGTCAAGTTATATTATTCTTTTAAAGGACAAATAAATGGCAAGAAACACTCTATTTTCCAAGGCAATATGCCCTTTGCCCTCTTGGAAGGTAACACGTGTTCTGGCCTTCCTGGGATGCATCCTGATTTGGTAAGGGGCAACCTCATTTCAGAGTGACAAGTGTCAGAGTGCCTTAAAGCAATGCTGTTTCTTCCCCGTGGCCAACATCGTCTCCACATTGTTTTTGTTGTTTTGTTCAGCATTTCTCAGCTAAATCCTGCCTGTGGTTACCAGAAGTCAGTTCTCCATCAATCACCTTCTTTACTGCTCTGCTATTTATGAGAAAATGGGAAAGAGTAAAATGGAGCAAATAATTACTTCTCGGGGGCCTGGGGTGTCTGATACAGTTTCATGGCTGATCTGAAACCTAGTCAAACTACATGGACTCCCCTTCTAAAGAAGCCATTTCCAGGGAGTTTCATGGTCAACTTGTGTCTATTTCTGCCTTTCTGATTTTTAACGTTTCGAAATGTCCCTCAATCTTCACTTCTGTTTATTCTTCACTAGACCATGAAGGATACCAGGGAAGTATTAGAAAGGGTTATATGTATGGCACCGAGCAGAACATGAATACATCTTTTTGTCAAAAGGAAGGAAGAAAAGAAAGAGGGAGGAAGGGAAGAATTAGTGTATTGGATTTCCAGGCTTAAAATGAAACAGTTTTGGAGTCATGTATTAATATCCTAGCTGCCATTTACTTACTAGATCATCTATGGAGAAATTATTTTCCTACATTGAGCATTAATTTACTCAAGTAGAAAATTGAAATACAATTGGGAACAACCTACAAAGGCCGTTGTGAGAATGAAGTGAGGTAGCACATAGAATGTTAGTATAATGCGTAGCCTCTATGTGCTGTGCTAATTGTAAATAGCTCTCTGTGCATTATTTAGCCTTGTTATCTTAAAGGATGTCATGAATCCCTTTCAGAATCTGATGGAAATGAATCATCACCTCAAACCATTTCATCACCTTAACCCCGTCCCTGAACTGCATATTGAGCACAGCTCATTGTAACGAGTTACTTTTTCCTCCAGCTACACACCATGGCCCACTAGCACCAGGAAATCTACTTACTCTGTTAGGAGCAATAATGTTTTGTAATGGAAGAAAATAGAATAGATTATATTTTGCTTATCATTTAGTTAGGATAAATAAAGGTAAGCATTTTTGAAATTTCATTCTGGATGTGTGTATGCCTCTGTGTGTGCACTGTGTGTGCCTCTGCATGTGCTTGTGTGTGTGTCTGTGTGCCTGCTTGTGCCTCTGTGTGTGCTTGCGTGTCTGTATGTGTGCCTCTGTGCATGTCTATGTGTGTGCCTGTGTGCATGTCTGTATGTGTGTCTGTGTGTCTGTGTGTGCACCTGTGTGCCTGTGATGCCTCTGTGTGTGTCTGTGTGTGTGCATGCCTGTGTGTGCTTCTGTGTGTGCCTGTGTGCATGTCTGTGTGTGCACCTGTGTGCGTGTGTGTCTGTGTGTGCACCTGTGTGCGTGTGTGTCTGTGTGTGTGCATGCCTGTGTGTGTGTCTGTGTGTGTGCTTGTGTGTGTGCCTGGTTACAATGTAATTTGAGTTTATTGAGATGGGTCGCATTTGAGATCTTTTAGACCCTGCTGCCTAATTATCTTCATAGCCCTTCATGTTCTTAGTTCTACCCTGTTTCCTTGATTTCCCAAAACATCTAAGCACAACAGAGACAGTTGCACATACAACTGATCATAGAGGTCACAGTGATAAAAATAAATGGATTAAATAACCCAAGTGATCACATTAATCACTGTATATTAACCCCACCAGCAACATAAATGTCAAGTTCAGGAGACAAGATGTATGCCTCCAAATTCTGGGTATTCTGCATGGATGTCTTATATTCCAGAGTTTCTTAGGCTACGGGCCCTGAGAGCATGCTCCTTGTGAAATGGGCATGGCAAGGTTCTTCTAATCATTGCATTCTTCTGAGTGACATATGAAATACAAGTCCTAGGCCAAACTTTGTGTTACAGCCTGATGCCTTACAGTGAAATTATAACAAATATGTGTTCCATATATTTTTAATGAAACTGCTTTAAACCAGTTTATTTTTTTAACTGGAAACCAGAATCAAAATATGAGTCAAGAGAATCTCCTATGAAACATAATTCCATACCTATATATAAAATATTTCCTAAGTGAATTTTTGATACCAAAGACTATGCTCACAAAAGCCTGAAAATTCTACAGATAATGTGGGCCCTGTCCGAACTCTCAATCCAGTGACATTAATCTAATTGTCTTCTTCCTAAAATAATGTTTCTTCAAAAAGTATAATTTGTCATGGAGTTTCTAAAATAGAATTCAACTGCACTAATTCTATGGTCCCTTGTTACATTCTCACTTCTCATAGAGCAGCGGTTCTCAACCTGTGGATCATGACCCTTTGGGGGTCGAATGACCCTTTCACAGGGGTCACCTAAGACCATCCTGCATATCAGGTATTTATATTACGATTCATAACAATGGCAAAATGACAGTTACGAAGTAGCAACAAAAATAATTTCATGGTTGGTGTCACCACAACATGAGGAACTATATTAAAGGGTTGTGGCATTAGGAAGGTTGAGAACCACTGTCATAGAGCTTTTTCTGTTATTAATATAATTAACAGTTAAGTATTTTTTTTATTAAATGATAGCTGTATACATTAATGCAAACATGGGGTACAGTGTAGTGTTTTCATATACATTTTGACATACTTTTCATCAAGCTGGTTCACATAAATTTCATGTTATTTGCATAGTCATTGTGTCAAAACCTTGACATCCTAGTTCTAGAAAGGTTCACTTGTACCCTTGTTAGACAGAAATATAGTATTTTTGTTTATTTTTTTTGTAAGACTGCCACTGTTTCAAAAGGAAAAGTCAAAATTATTGTAGGGGGAAAGGAAGGTTTTCTGGTTTCCGGCAGGTGTATATTTTCTCTAATTATTACATCAGTGATTGACTTACACTGAACCAGGAAGGACTTTTCAGTTATAGTTCAATTTAGTGTAAACTAACTTCATTCAGCAAAATTTTGCTATATTTCAGGCTAGACACATCAGTTAAAATAGCACATACACAAAGTCTTTTTTTTCTTTTTGGATATCCTCCCATTAGAGATTTGGGGGAGATTTGCATAATAAATTCAAGAGATTGAAAGTCATTATTTATTTACTTTCTTTTCCAAGGGATGTTTACATAATTTAATGTGTAGGCTTATCTTAAATGCTTGTTGAATGAAGAATGAATTGCTTTGTTATGAAATGAAAACAATGTCTAAAATTTTTATTCAATCAGCATCTAGTCTAATGAAGAATCGATGTTTAATGAGGGTAAACATCTTTGATAAGCGTTTACACAGAAACGCTCAACATTTCTAACTTTGCATGTGCTACGTATACGACTAGGTGAAATGATGTCATTAGCCATTCGTGTGGGAACTGTAAGACATGAGAAAGCCAGCTACTGGTGTAATAAACAGTGTTTTGTGCTTTCACACTTAGAAAACATAATTTGCAGGCATGAAATAGAATTTGTAACAATAACAACAGAAACTGAACAACCAAAACCTACCCAACATGTTTCTTTAAAGAGCATTAGCCCCGCAGCCAAGAAGGTTCAATTTTATTTTTTCTTATTGTGATGCCTGTTTTTGGCCTCTGATTTTTTAAAAAGTGATCATCTCATTTTGCACATACAAAACTGAAGTATAAATGCAATTTTTGTATTAGCCCTTCTCAAGAGAGTATGCGGATAAGAAGAGCTCAAAAGGATTTGTTTTACAAATAAGATGCTCAAGTGGTAGCTTTATTCACAAAGCTAATACCTGGATAATGTGTGTATCTTAGTGTCCTTAAAATTAATGTTTCAGTCTAATTATATCACAAAATTCCTTATATTACCAACAATGGGATTCTTCAGAATAATTTTATAAGTGCAAAAATGTCTATTCATTGTGAAAAGTAAATAATTTCAATTAGGGAATATTTAAAACTTAGTATTATGAGTTTTTCATTTAAATGCTACCATTCATTCTCTGCTATGAAAACAGATAGAATTCTACCAGAAAAAAATAAAACCCGTAGGAGCTGTTGGCCATTCTCATCCATTTACCTGTAGTCCAAGAATATCATTTGGAGTTGAGAATAAACACTGATGCCAGGGACCACGTTGATCTGTTCACTGCCTTGTTTATACTGTCGTACCTACATGCAGTAGGATGAATACATACAGAAACAAAATTAGATCAAAGAAAACTGAACATGATAAAAGATGATTTTTAGGATTACAGGCTCACCCCTATAATCCTAGCACTCTGGGGGGTGGAGGAGGGTGGATTGCCTGAGCTCACGGGTTCCAGACCAGCATTAGCTAGAGTGAGACCTAATCTCTAAAAAAAAAAAAAATAGCTGGACATTGAGGCGGGCACCTGTAGTCCCAGCTACTTGGGAGGCTGAGGCAAGAGAATCGCTTAAGCCCAAGAGTTAGAGGTTGCTGTGAGCTATGATGCCAATCTACCAAGGATGAGAAAAGTGAGCCTCTGTCTCAAAAAAAAAAGACATTTTTGTTTTTCACAAGGAGATTACAGCTTCCCACTAGGCATTTTCCCCTGGAATATCCTAATAAAAAAGACTTTAAATTAATTGATAAAAGTAAATTTTTATCAATTTATTGTCAGGAAATTTGGAAAGACTCATGATTTTAGGAATTAGACTAATTCTCTGCACTGATAAGTAGAATTATTGTTGTGCTAAGTAATAATGTTTTGAGCCAATATGTTGAATGATCTTGGGTAAATAAAATTCCTTAGTCTGGTAAGTTCTGGGGCTGGGAAGACTTCAGCTCATCTTGGGTGAAATAGAAAAGTGATTTTTAACATACTACAGTGTTTTGTAACACAGGGCCTCCCTCCCGTTCTCCCAGGCTACCCCATAGCCTTTCACTTGGGCTTTTGTGGAACACGTTGGATGATGAGCAACCCATTTGGGCAGTACACTCAGGGGACAAGGCCCCTGTCTGTGCTGTTTAACCCGGGAGTTGCCCAACACAGGTGAATACATCCTGAAGTCTGTGAGACAGGTGTTTCTTATCCTGGGGGCAAAATTATACAATGTCATCAGTGAAGTGAGCTTTTCAATAAGGTATATATTTTTTAATTTTAAGTTTTACTCATTCTGACAAAATATTTGAAAATAAAGATAGTATTAAATATTCTGTTGTTATTCCCAATAAAAATAAAGTAGATAAGCTCTTGCTGTCACCAAGTGCAAACAATTCAAAACCATAGACAGTTGGTAATAGAAAAACACATTCTGAGGCTGGATAAAAAGGAGAAAGCAGAAAACATTGCGTGTGCAAGAAGAAAACAAGATTAAAGGAGCACATTTCAGTGTCTCCATTTACTACTGTCATTGACGGATGAAGGGAGAAGGGCTGGGGCGCTGTGAATGGAGTTCCTTCCTCTGTATTCATCTTTTTGAAAGAATCCAGCTACTCCTGATACATCTGTGAAAAATGGCATTCAACTATGTAAAAAATGAAAGGAGGTCCTTATTTATTTTTAGAATGAAACTAGCCTTGTTTCTCAAAGGCTCTTTTCTTCTTTCATTAATTCCTTATGACCTGACTCAGTTATGATGGAAAATCTTGCAATATACTATGTCTGTTGGATGAGGTTATAAGAAAAATAAAAATACCACTTATTCCAAAATAAATACTCCTGTACTTAAGCAAATGGTCTACGACCAGGTTACATGGGGATTTAGACAAGCTAGACCTGCGGTAGCTAGGTTTGTTTTTAAAAGAACTCAGCATGCGTTAAACCTCACTTCAAGAATGGTTTAATTATTAAGACATCAACTTCAAAGTTCAGAGATGCATGAAGACGTGTATTTGCATTCATAGGATTTTCCGGTGCAAGAGGGAGTCTAATGCCACTTCAAAATAAATAAGACAGGTTTTCTCTGAGACCAGTGAAGGGGGGAAGTTTTTACCCCCAGATTACTTGCCGTAAGATTATTAGTTATTAATTAGTGAGCCATGTAAAACTGTCATAAATACAGTCTTACAATTTTTGTTAATAAGTAAACAGATACTTAAATACAGGTGTCCATAAAGGTCTATTTTAAATTACACACAAACTTTATGGCCACCCGGTATGTAAAATATATTCTAACTCCCCACTGTATTCAGAGGGTTACAGCAGAATCATGGAATCCTCAAGCTCATGTCATTACCAGGTTCTCTCAGGCTTTAAAATAACTCTTCCTTTTAGACACACACACACACACACACACACACACACATTTTAGATCACCTTTCTTTATCTCTATACATTTCTGGCTAAGCCAAAACACTCTATGTCCTTCACCGCCAAACTTAAAAATAAATTTCTTCTTTGGGGAATTGTTAATTTTCAGATATCAATGAAACATTATTTTAGGGCCTTCAATCAGTCTGTAGTAGAATCAAAAAATCATAAAATAGGGTTGAAGAGTTAAAAGGCTTTACACTCAAGTTTGGGAGAAATTTCACATTTTTAAGGGAAATGTAGTATATGAATAATGACATAAAAGAAAAGTTTGGGTGAGGGAATGTTAAAAAGTTTAAGCAACAGAGATAACGAACAGAAGTTTAAATCCTGAGCTGGCCACTGGTTGGCTGGTGTTCAGCCTTTTGTTCTCTATTTTTCTGATATATGAAATGAAAATGCCATAGTAAGTATGTAGCATGGTCTGTCTGAAGATGGGAACTAAACCACGCTGAATGCCTAACATTGGACCAAGTACCCACACTAGGATCAGTAGATAAGTTTATCATTATTAGTGATATATTGTGACATTAATCCTTATTATGCAGTCATGTTTGGTGGTGATATTTTCTCCTTAGAGCATCCTCCAGCCTTTAAACTTGGTTTATACATCTCTCACGACCTCTGCCTTGGTTGTTAAATTCCCTGGTGTTAGTTGGTGAACTGCATGGCAGCAAGTATTATGATTTGCTTGTGCTCAGGTCCTCCAAAGTGGGGCTTCTCCCTTATCAACTAGGCATCTTGTTACCATAAATACTCGATTCTGGCTCAGTAGGTCAGGTGAGGTTGTGAGATCCTGCACTTCCATCTATGCCTCTAGTTCTTCTGAGTAGGCTTTGAGGATGAAGGCCCGATAGCCCTTAGCTCAATACCTTGGATTTGGAAGACATTTGATAACATTTATGGAATTAAAAATATAACATGAAACATGATGTAAATCATAAAACTGATGACAGGAACCACGATCTTCTAATGTATTCAACAACAGGAGCTACAGAAGGCTTTATGATGTGAGTCCTGAAGAATACAAAAATGTGAATGGTCGAAGTGGAGGGAGAGCAATTCTCAACTTATACAAGAATTAAAGCCAATTATAGACAGAGAAAACCACAAGCATTGTTCAGGGAGGGGTTAGTGCAGCCATGGTGCCTAAAACATGATATTTAAGTTATATTAAAAATAAGCTTGAAAATGTTGATTGATGCCAATGATCGTCTGACAAGCAATGAACAAATGTAAAAAGTTTTTAAGCATAGTCTGGGAACTGATTATTCTGTTTCTGGAAAAGTTATTCTTGATGGTGAAAAAGAAAAGGAAAATGGGTGGTCCGGTGAAGTCATAACGTTAGATTCTAACTGTGTATTCAATGAAGTTTGCAAGATTTGACACCAAATATACACCATCCTTACAGATCCCTCCTGTTGTTATGTTAATCACATCGTAAGTAAGCCTGAAAACAATTAGACAGAATTATCGGTATAGTTTGCTTTCAAATAAATTTCATCGATTCTACTACCAATAGAACACATTACAAACGCATAGCTTCTTAGATAGAGCCATCTCTAAACTTCTCAGATTTCTACCCGCCTTACATACTGCATTATTGTGGAAGATGCATATTTAGCACAACTTGTAATTATTTTTTCTATATAATAATATTGCCATTCAACAACTAATACATGGAATTATGAACGACCTGTAGTGTTGTGGAGAATAGAGGTAAGTCACATAGACACATTTTTGGAAAGTAGTTTTGATTATATTGGAAAAGAATTGATACAAATTTTTATCATAAATATGTGAAGTTCACGGCTGAGAAAAATTGCTCACTACTGAATATCTCAAAGTATGTAACTGCCAGTTTTCCTATTATGTGAAGATAGAATGAAACTTGGCCCATATTGTAGGGTACTAACATTGAAGGAGAGTGGATAGCTGCCATAAAATTAGCAGAGGAGTAGCCTCAGAAGTGATGTCTGAGATCCAGTGATTTAGTGCATCTATTTAGAGCCAATGAAGCACAGAGCAAGTAATTGCCAGGGCAAAAATTTAAAAACACAGTTAAAGAGCAAAGCAAGGCTGCTGCCATCAACAGAGACAGGTACCGACCTCATTAGATGGTGCACACCGTCTCATTCCAATTTCCACATCTCTAGAGTTTTCTATAAACTTGGCAAAAATATTATTTACTATCATATAATTTTAACTTTAATTCAAGTGTGAACTAAGAATACAATTTAGGCCTTTATTATAAGTCTAATACATTGCAGTGTTTTTAATTTTTTATGAAATTATAGCTATGTACATTCATACTATCATGGGGTACAGTGTGTTGTTTCTATATACAGTTTGAAATACTTTCATCCAAATGGTTAACATAGCCTTCATGCCATTTCCTTAGTTATTGTGTTAAGACATTTATATTCTACATTTAGAAAGACTCACATGTACCCCCATAGGATAAACCATAGGCATGATTCCCCCAATCACTTTCCCTCTACCCATCCTCTCCACTCCCCTTCCCTCCCTCTCCCCCTTCCCCATATTCTTGGGCTAAAATTGGGTTATAGCTTTCCTATGAAAGCTATAAATTAGTTTCATAATAGGGCTGAGTACATTGGATGCAGTGTTTTTTATGCAATGTCCAGTATTTTATTTGATTTCTTGCCCTTCCTTTTCTAATAGACACAGTGATGCATTTTGTCCTAATAGAAAAACCCTAAGAGTCCATTAATTCATACCATCTACATAGGAGAAGGAAATTTATTTTACTTATGAACAGCTCAATAGAAATCATGGAAAAATTTAAAAGATTATTGAAATAAGGCACATTTAAAAATGTATATCAGCTTTTCAGCGGTAGTATATGGCTTAAAAGTTTACAGCAGTGACTTTCTTATGAGAACATTGGGATCATGATGGTGTCAGATAAAAAGATCGACAAAAACAGAAAACTTGAAAATTTTTTGATTCATTGATCATATGGGCTTTATCATTGCCTTAACCAGCTACGATACATGCTTGATATTTGTCCTAATTTTGAAAATTCAGAAAGTGAAGTTTTAAACTACCTTCATAAAACTGCCTGGAGAGAAATTAATTTTAAATGCATAGGCAAGGAAATATGAGAGGACAGTGGCATGCTCTAAATTTCGTGACATTTTGCAACGCACATCACTAACCCATTTGCAACTACTCTAACAAGGGTACATTTTACAGCATTTGTTTTAAGTTTAAGGTTACTATTAAGAATGTGTAGTTTCCATTAATAGTTAATCATCAGTTTTCTTGCATTTGCTGTTTTATTGCTTCATAAATAAAGTCTTTACATTTTCTTGGCCCTTTTTATTTCTACCTAGAAAATCGGACTGCAAGAAGAGCAAGTCAGTATTCTAGATAATCAATAAAAATATTTATTGAAAACCCATTTTGTCATTAAACATTCTGAAGAAGTACAAATACAAGAGAAAGCATCATATACTCTTTTGCGTGTGGCAATGATTCAGAAACGTAAATGCCTGCTCTCCTACTGTTGTATATTTCTAATGAAAAATGTGATGCCATAGTGATCATAGTTAGGTGGGCACTACCCACGATGATTCCTGAGATTCATGAGGTCATGGATATGTCACTGTAGTATAAGTACCATAGTCAATCAACACACATCTCTACATCAGTCCTTAATTAATGGCACCAATCCCTCTGATCATTACAATTAATTTGAAAATAAATGTTATGGTATTCTGCATTGCACATTGAGATACAATTACATTCAAGATCCAAATCTGATTTACTGTAGGACATTGGACAAATATTGCCTTTACCATTGTAAGATTAAAGAGAGATTATATTAATCGTTTCTGCCCTATACAACACATAATACAAAGAAATTCTTTTTTTTTTTCTTTTGAGACAGAGCCTCAAGCTGTCGCCCTCGGTACCTCACAACAACCTCTAACTCTTGGGCTTAAGCCATTCTCTTGCCTCATCCTCCCAGCTAGAGACTACAGGTGCCCACCACAATGCCCGGCTATTTTGGTTGTGGTTGTTGTTTGGCAGTCCGGGGCTGGATTTGAACCCACCAGCTCCAGTGTACATAGCTGGCACCCTAGCCACTGAGCTACTGGTGCTGAGCCAATATAAAGAAATTCTTAACGAAGCCCTCCTGCATGTTTTCTCATGATCCCTAAGTGCCCTTCAGCACTACACGATGCACTAAACAGTCTTGATCTCTTTGAATCTGTCTAATATTTACCTGGAGTTGGTCAGCAGCCGCTCCCACTTCTGCAGGGTACAATATTCACCATATACCACAAGGCTGTTATATTTTAATATAATGTTAAATAAGTATTTGGTACAGCAAGAACCTAGATAAAACTGGAAACTGGACTCACCATTTCCACAAACCCTTATTAAATATCTGTCGTGGTATTGAGCTGGAATATTGTGCCCTGAAAATATAGAAAACAAAGATTGGCCCTGCAAGAACCTTTCTTCTAGCTGAAAGGAAAGGTAAATGAACATATAATGAGGTCCTAGGTTCAATATTATTATTTTAAAAATGGATAGTAAGAAATGTTTATTCAGGTTATCAAAGAGCTATTCGATTTAAAGGGTTGCCATTGGATTCGTAAAAGAAGCTACAATTTATTGTATGATTTCATTCAAATTATTGATTAATGTCAATGCCCATTTGGAAAAGTAAAGTTTAAATGTTACTTTACTTTTTTTAAAAGAAAAGTTTTTTTTTCTTTTTCCAGTCCTGAAATAATAGTTTTAATTTATTTGCTGATGTCCTCGTAACAGTCACATTTATAAGCTTTCTGATGAGCTAGCCTCTTCTATTGAATTAAAATGATATCTTTTGGTCTGCACCCCAGTTTATGTCAAGAAGATTATGGCACTGGTCCAAAAGTTTAATCAAGATTTTCATGCTTATGCAATTGTATATAGCATTTTAATGAATTGTATATAAAATAAATAAATTATATGATACATAAATTCAGGTGAATTTATAAAAAGTTATATATAATATTAGAACTGTGTATTAATTTATTATAAATCAGAGATGAAACCATTTATTTGCAGACATGTAATTATTCTTATTGCCATAGCCTTTCCTCCACATATAATAATTGGTAATTTTTTTAATTAAAAAAGTTAAAAATACTCTGTTAGACCAGGTTCCTTCAGCTCCAAGGAAATATAATAGCTTTTAAAAAATCTGGCAGCATTGATGGCTATGAATATACAAAAATATGAAAAGGAGAAATCGGGATCATAAGACACCAAGCATGGTAAAGAATAAAGACTCAATTAAGTGAGAGATTTTAAATCAGTCTCCTTTGGTGTTTTGTGGGCAATGAGAAGAAACTAAAGATATTAAAAAACATGACTACAGCCGGGCGTGTGGCTCACACCTGTAATCCTAGCACTCTGGGAGGCCGAGGTGGGTGAATAGTTTGAACTCATGAGTTCAAGACTAGCCTGAGCAAAAGCAAGATCCCGTCTCTACTAATATAGAAAAACTGAGGCAAGCAGATCACTTGAGCCCAAGAGTTGGAGGTTGCTGTGAGCTATGACACCACAGCAGTCTACCCAGGGCAACAACTTGAGACTCTGTCTCAAAAAAAAATAAAATAAATAACTACAAACCAAGCCCAGGTTCTCTTTTCTGAGCACCCAGGTTACCTTTGAGGTAAAGCCTAGTTATTCTTAAAGTTATTGCATCAGACACAAATTGGGCCTATCAGTGTAGACGTTGCACAGTTAAAGGTTCAAAGGAATACTACGTCCATCGCTAAACACTGAGGCAAAGGTAGCTATGATCTGTGATGGTGCCAGGCGACTCTGAGTATCCTCACAGCAGATCTGTGCTGAGATAATCCTAACTTTTTAACGATTACCATTCCATGTCAGTAATTCAGAATTTAAGAGGAAGTTCAACATGTAATTGAATAAACTAAGACTGTTATTTATCTTAGCATAGTATCTGTCATAAAAAGAATGCATTAATGAAATAAGAACTAACCAACTAACCATGTCCCCAGGTGGGAAAATTCTTTCCCTTATATACCTAGGAATTCTAGAATTTATTTTTTTATTAGATCATAGCTGTGTACATTGATACTGTCATGGGGTACAGTGTGCTATTTTTATATACAATGAAGGAACATATCTGTTAAGCCTAAGTGCCTAATTCTAGCTGCCACGTGAATGAATAGTACCACAGGAAACTTCAATAATTAAATTTATGTTTACCATATT
>CAUYTI010065064.1:0-20949 GCA_963575145.1 Galago senegalensis
ATGACACTGATACAGAGCTGGGGAGGCCCGCGCCCACCCTGCCCACTTGCTGCCTGTTTAGTGGCCGAGCCAGCTTCAGTTTGAGCAAACTGCAGGATTGAGCATTAAAGTCACTCAAAAAGCTGGAAAATATTCTTCTTAGCAAAGTATCTCAAGAATGGAAGAAAAAGTATCCAATTTACTCAGCCCTACTATGAAACTAATTTATAGCTTTCATAGGAAAACTATAACTCAATTTTAGCCCAGGAATATGGGGAGAGGGGAAAGGGAGGGGGGGGAGGGCGGGTGGAGGGAGGGTGGCTGGTGGGATCACGCCTATGGTTCATCCTATAAGGGTACATGTGAATCTCTCTAAATGTAAAATATAAATGTTTTAACACAGTAACTAAGAAAAAGACATAAAGGCTATGTTAACCAGTTGGATGAAAGTATTTCAAATTGTATACAGAAACAGTACACTGTACCCCATGATAGCATTAATGTACACTGCTATGATTTAATAAAAAAAAAGTCACTCAAAAGATATTGAGTGATATTCTTGCTCCCAGAATAGAGAGTTAATCCCAATCCAACAGTGGTGGGCTTTGTGCAGGTTCATTTTGGTGCTGACAAGGAACACAGTTTGCTGGGCGCGCTGTGTTATAAAAATGTGTGTGTGTGGATACCCTGTGACCACCTCTTTGTCGCCATGTCTGAAAACTAGAAGGCATTCAACAGCATGGAAAGCAATTCATACCACGGGGGCCTTTTATTTGGGGCCTACCTTATACAAATTAAGCTCTTTGGTTTAATTTCTTCAGTTGCCACAGTTTGAAGTGGCTATATTTTAATCTTTTTAAAAAAATAATCAAGGTTGCCATTCATCCTTACTACAAACTGGAAATTCAATCACAACACACAACAATGTTATAGTTAGCAAATTCCACAGGGGCCATCAGAACAAACAGCAATGCATGCTGGAGACATCCCCCAATGCTCCTCTTAACCCTAGACATGCAGTTTTGACCTTATATTTTTTTCATTGACTGACCTAGATACCTTTTAAACATCCAGTGTTTAAAATTAACCACCACTCCTCACTAGGTCCTCCTGTGTCTGATTCTGGGACTGAGCAATAAAATCAGGGCTTCTCTTTTCTCCTAAGTCTTGAAGCCAGTTTCATTATGGCAGGAAAAATTGACACCCTGGAGTTGTGGCTTTCAAGCTGCTAGATCCAATGCACATATATTTTCTATGTTGAAGATTTTATAATATCTTCTTTACTATTATGCAATGAAATAAAACTGACTGTACATGATTTCAGTCTTTTTTTTTTTTGAGAGAGAGAGAGAGTCTCACTATGTCATCCTCAGTAGAGTGCTGTGGCATCACAGCTCATAGCAACCTCAAACTCCTGGGCTCAAGTGATTCTCTTGCCTCAGCCTCCCAAGTAGCTGGGACTGTAGGCACCTGTCACAACGCCCGGCTATTTTTTTCTGCAGTTATTGTTATTTTAGCCTACCAGGGTTGGGTTTGAACCTGACAACTTCAGTGTATGTGACTGGCACTGTAACCACTGTGCTACAGGTGCCAAGACATGCTTTCAAGTCTTAATATAAGACTTAACTACTATTAAGGAGGACTACTAGAAAGTTGTTTACAACAAAAGTATGCATTGATTAATTTAATAAACATTTATCAAGTGCTTACTCTGTGTCAGATAATATGGACAAAAAAGAGAAAGGTCTCTGCTCTTTTAGAGAGAGCTGCCACCTGTGGTGGGAGGGGAGGAGAATAAATGCTGAGCATAGTGACTATGTGAATATGATAGTCCTATGATAGTGAATACATGACTGGAACTGATATATGAAGAGAGTAATATGTACTGATGGGAAACAGAAGAACAGATCTGAAGGGGGCGGGAGGGGCACAGTGCATAGACTCAGGAATGGTGGTTGGAATAGGCCTCTTGGGGGGCAGGTCCCAGCCAAGAACTGAAGGAGGTGAAGGAGCAGTGGACATCTGGAGAAAAGGGGTCCAGGCAGGGGAGGGCTGGACCCAAGCCTGGTGTGCTCAGGGCCTCTAAACCCTACCCTAACCCTAACCCTAAGCAAGATGAGAAGATGTCAGAGAAGTGATGGGGAATCAGATCATGAGGTCCATGGACACCGTCTTAAGGTCTTTGGTGTATACTGAGTGGAATGGCAGCCATTTGCAAAGCTTGAATAAATAATCTATATTCCATGATGCAATCTACGCTCAAATAATCAGGAAAAAGATTTTAAACCTATATCAATGTCTATATTTACTCAGGAAGGACTAAATTTTCTTTTCTCTCTTTTTTTTTAGACAGAGTCTCACTCTGTTGTCCTGGGTAGAGTGCCATGGTGTCATAGCTCACAGCAACCTCAAACTCTTGGGCTCAAGAGATCCTCTTGCCTCAGCCTCCCAAGTAGCTGGGGCTACAGGTGCCCCTCAATGCCTGGCTAGTTTTCTATTTTTAGTAGTGTCACTCTTGCTCAGTCTAGTCTCCAACTCCTGAGTTTGAGCAATCTACTCTCCTCGGCCTCCCAGAGTGCTAGGATCACACACAGGCTGAGCCACCATGGGCCTGACTTTCATTATGTAAGATTGTCTGATACTTTGCAGGACATCTAGTGTCCCCCTCCTCTAGCTACCAAGCACCAGTGTTGCTCCACAGTCACCATCGCAACTAAAGTTCCCTTGAAAATCTCCACAGCACCCCTGGGGGCAGAACCACTCTCCCCCACTGAGAAACCTTACCCTGCAGCCACAGTTCTTAAACATTGTGATCTGAGGAAGTCTTAAAAATTACCAAGGATATCAAAGAATTATTGTTTTTGTGGATTCTATGAAAACTTACCATTTTAGAAATTAAAAATGAAAACATTAAAAAATGTTCATTAATTTACTAAAAATAATAGTAAATCTATGACATGTTAACATCAAAGTAATTAAACCTCATGTAGACTTAAATGTTTATTGTACACTCATGAGAGAACCAGACTCAAAGATGCAAATAACACCTTAGTATTATGATGAAAATAGTTTTAACTTTGCAGATCCCTGTATGGGTCTTGGGGCTCCCCTGAAGTTCCTGGAACACACTTTGAAAACCATGACTAGGGGAAATATGTAAAGCTCACTGTGAGTTTATTTACCTTGGGAGCTAGAACTAGGTGCAATTAAGAATAGGTACGGGATTGTGTATAACTAGATGCATTCTCAAGGCCATCTTGATATTTGCAGCTCAAAATTTATGACAGAGAAATGAGAAGTGAAACGAAACTGATGAGGAACTGGAATAGAAAGAAGAGGGAGCTCCTGGGCTCTGTGGAGCAAGGAGGGCCTGAGAGAAGAGTGTGGCCATGCTTTCCAGAGCTGAGATAAATTATGGGAACAAACATCTGAAGACTTCATTTTCAATTCGTATTTAATATAGAAACTATATGCAAGTGATTTGTTACAAGCTTAGAAACACAAAAGTTGTCTGGTCTAAAATGAGTACAAAAATGTATTATAAGCTCTTTTGTTTTGCAAGGCTTCCTAGACTCTTTAGGATCTACAGTAAATTTATATTCAATTAGACTCCCCTGCAGAAAGGCCTGAGGTTTCAGATAAGCTTCCCTATAAGTAAATTAATTAGCTGAAGAGATCCTTTGCAGTAAAATTAAGTTCTTCAGGCTTAAAAAATTAAGATGATTAAACTTTTTAAAATATATTTTTAAATAGTCAAAGGCAATAACTGAAAATTGCTATCTGTAAGGCATTGCCTTTAGAATGATGTCTTTATCTTTTGTATTATTCCCTACAAAATATCTCATCCAGGAGTGTGTTCTTGATCTTGGCATCTACCATAATATCTCAGAATTTGAAGGCCTGGAAAGAAGCCTCAAAAGGCCCAGTTCAAAGCTCATGTAGCTCTTACATCCCCTTTGCAACCCTTAGGCTCTGATTCAGTGGTTCCAGGGATAGGAATCATCACTTCCACAGAAATCTTCAAATCTATTTTTTGGCAATTATAATTTTTGGAAAATGCTCCTGTACATTGTGTATAAAATTATATCTCCATAACTTTTATCTATTCTATGGTTTATGTAGTCATTTAAAAATCTAAATAAAATGATGGGTGTAAAGGGAGGGCGTGGCACTTGTCACACAGTGAATGACAATGTGCTTTACCTGCCCTCTGTGCTGGGCACTGTGCACAGTTCACTGGGCATCCAGTCTTTCTAGTGTCTCCTTTTGAACTACAGAGGCTGTGAAGCCCAAAGTGACATCTCAAGACTCCCTTTCAGCTAGAGATGCAGATGTGATTTCGGTTGTACGAGTCAGATGTACTTGCCTAAGACTTGATGTTAAAGCTCAGTTAACTGAGAGCATGTGAGGCCCGTTTCGTCCCTCAGACTGGGAGCAGGAGTCCTGGAAGCAGTTGTGATGTGTCTCTCCAGCTTGCTGATGTCAGCAAATCCTCACTTCTGCCTTGCCATGTTAGTATTAACCTCTAGAACAGTGATCTTTTGACAGGTGCACCGTGGCCCACTGGCGTGCTGTGAGAGGATCTTAGGTGTGCCACAAAAATTTTTAAAGATTGTTAATTAAATTATTTTCAAAAGAAGTTCAAAGCACAGTAAGTATATTCATTTTTTACCCTTTTTGTTTTTGATCAACATGATTGAAGTGTGCGCAGAGGGTTAACTATAGGTTCAAGTGTACGTGAGACAAAGAAGGCCAGAAACTCTGCTCTCAACACTGAGCTGAGGGTCTGCTTCCTTTGGCCCTTTTCGTCCCCAGAGATTTTCTGATCCATTTAATGCCTATAGTGAATCTTCTTCTGATGAAATTTGCTCTCTGGACCTGCGCCTTGGCCATCACCCCCTGGCCAGCTCATATTTACTCTCTGTCCACAACAGGCCTTCAGATAACCGACGAGATCATTTCCCTTGCCATCTCCCCTTCTCCAGGTCGTGGTGGCGCCTATGGAAAGATGCAGATCAGTAGGCCTGCCTTTACAAGCTGAGGGAGAGAGCATGAGAGAGGGTGTGTGTGCTTGTGTGTACGTACGTGTGTCTGTTATCACAGACAACTTACTTAACCTCTCCACACCTCAGTTTTCCATTTTTTAAAATGGAGATAACATTTAGACTCCCCAGGCTGTTGGGAAGTTAGTTGTGATGATGCTTATAGCAAGCTCAGGTTCAATAAGTGCTAACAGCCATTGTTATTGTGATTGTTATTGTTATCATTATTCTAGAACTATTTTCAATTGACTTGATTTTAAAATACCTATTGAGAACATATTCTGATTAATCAATGTTCTTCTTTAAAGAGTAACTTCCAAAATTAGATTCACCCCTAGTATAGGTGACGAGCATCACTGTCAACATTTCATGTTTATTCAATGTAATGACCTTGATAAATGTATAATCCACTCTCATGAAATTTAAACTCAACTTGAATCATAACGTCTTTGCTGTGTCTTCCACTGTGCAAGCACATGCTATCCTTGCTCTGTACTCAGGACAGAGGGTAGAGCCGCACTTCTCAATGTTCATCTCGTTGAATTATACTTGTCTGTTTTATATCACTGTACACACATATTGGCCTCACATAAAATGAATTAAATTGCCTTCCAAGCATGTTTGATAAGGGAACAGTCAATCCTCTCCTCAGCATCATCAGTAAACACACTGAATGGTGTAGACAAGGACAGAGGCCTGCGTCTCTCCCTGGGCAACCCCACTGACGTCAGCCCTCTACTAAGCACTCTGTAGGCTTGACTGCTTAGGCATTTAAGAGTCTAACTAACTATACTATCACATGACCACAATATCTCTGTAGCAAGAATTCTTTTTTTTCTAAACACCTAGTTAAACGTAATCCTCTCTATTTGCAGCACTCTGATCCACCCTTCCAGAAAATGCATTGCTAGGCTAGGCACAGTGGCTCACACCTGTAATCCCAGCACTGTGGGAGGCCAAGGTGGGTGGATCGCCTGAGCTCATGAGTTCAAGACCAGCCTGAGCTTGAGTGAGATCTCACCTCTAAAAATAGCTGGGCATTGTGGTAGGCACCTGTGGTCCCAGTCCCAACTACTCAGGAGGCTAAGGCAAGGGAATGGCTTGAGCTCAGGAGTCTGAGGTTGTTGTCAGTTATGACATGATGCCACAGCACTCTCCCTAGGGTGACAAAGTGAGACTTTGTCTCAAAAGAAAAAAAAGAAAAAGAAAGAAAGAAAGCACATTCCTTATTCACATGATTGTATTTTAATGTAACAAAATATAGAGTTTAATTTTAAACCATGCTTTTAGCATCAGAAAGCATGTCTTCAAGCACTGAGTAAAGAGCTAACCTTCCAAGCCAAATCAGCAATTTGCTTTTTCTTTACTCAAAGGATTATTTTGTAATCTTAGTTCCACAGAACCTGATTAATTATTTTATAGTATTTCTCTTTCCCTCATTTCCCATTGATAGGGGGACCACCACTTTCTCAGCGCATAGTCCTTCACCTCTAGAGCATATCAAACCCAATTACTAATCTCTTTTGTCATCCCACCTATTCTTCCAGCCACGTGACCTGCATAGGAATCACACACGATTTCTGTAATTCCCTTTAAAACGCAGCTCAGACTCAGGCTCAGGCCTCACCAGCTCTTGTGCCAAGTTAACACTATTATTTCTCTTTTCAGAAATATTTTGATAACAACTGTTTGGCTTTAGAAGAACACTTTTGCATTTCTATAATTAGAATAGTTTTAAAGATGCAACTGCTGAAAGAAAGTAACTTTTATTTCTGTGTAAGATTCTCAAGAGCAGGAAGAGCACAGAGCTACGCTTTCTTCTCCGTGATGTATTTGTTAGTCTCATTCTCAAGAGACATATGTAGTATCAACATGTTTATCATCGTTAAATCAGGTACATTATCATGATAAGGAAACCAGGCATTGCATATTTTGATGCATTATAAATTGCATTAAATGTCTTCTCAAAGTTTGCTATCTGCTAGAAATCTTCTGTAAGTGTAATTATTAAAAATCAAATAGGACATTAGCTCATGTAACAAAAATAAAGAATATTGTGCTGGGAAATTTTCAATACATCCTGTAATAAAACTTAGGGTTTTTATTTCCAATATAATTTTAAGATGTTAAGAGAGTCAAAGTTAAAAAACTAGGAATATCAGTACACAACCCTCATTTATGTAGTAAATTATTTTAACCCTGATAATCCATAGATATGCAGACTTTTTGCTGTTTTACACTGTGCTTTCCATGGAACGAGGAAGAATTTAAAGCACTATGTTTTCTCTTCTTCCAACATAAGTTTCAAGGAATGATCATAAAATCAAAGGCTGCATTTGTCAGATGTCATCAATGTTCCTAAACACTGTGATGAGGGCAAGAAAGGTACATGCTATTAAAAATTCAAACTGCTACAATTCTGGAAAATAAGCAACTTTGCGACTTTCTCCAATAAAGCAATTGTATTTTGTGGGCTACCTGAAGCAACAATCGCATATATCTCATGCAATTTGCTAGTGTAACCCACAAAAAGGTAATTTCTCTAAAGGACAATATCTGGTCTATGTTACGTATATGTGCTTGGTATTTCTCCAATCATATGTAAAACTTTCAAAGAACAGACTTGCCCTTCCCATATAGTTGCCTTTTTATTTTCTTTCTCTGAATAGGCCCATAATGTTCAGGAAAAATACCAAGAATAATAAATCCAAAACTCTGCATAAAATATACCTTCATGACACACTCAAGTTGGAAATCACAGGAGCCAATAAAAATGCAGGCAACCCACTGGTAATGAGGTCAGAAATACAAATAAATTTACTTTTAATGAAGACTGGAGGTGCAGTAATCAAAGTGTTAAAATTCATTTCATGCATATCTCATTTGCTTCTTAGCTGATATTTACCACGCAAGTCTGTGAGAAAGTAGAGGCCTAAGATGCTCCAGATAAATGGCTCAATTAATTGTACAGAGGTAGACCTCTTTGAGCCAGCCGAGCTGTGAGCTCTTTATTAAAAGCACTATTCTGTAGCCCATAACCTTGTTCCTTGACTCCTCTCTGGTTTCCAATTTAAACAAGTCCCCATGCGGCCTGCTCTAAAGGGCTTTGTCTCCCTGTCATTGTTAAGAGAGCCGAGGCATCCTGGAAGTGTGAAATCAGACCTCATGAGCTGAACGGTTCCCCAGGGAACGCCAGACCGTGCAGAAGGTCAAAGTCATGGGCCGGACCATCTAAGAGCGTCTGATCGCCGGTCTGTGACACAGCAAGTTGGGGTGGGGGCTAGACTCAAGAGTACTGAAATTGAACACATCTTAATTAAAGCCCACAGACAGCAAAACAAAATGTTTTCTAGGCAGCCTGTCAAATGGGGCTTAAATTTAGCTCTGCTAATGAATCTGAGCTGCTAACTGTTATTTCTTAAGATAATAAGAGTCTCACGGAAGCTGATAAAAAAACTGTAGCATGTCTTTTTCTGCTATTTTGTTACTTAAATATTTTCCAACAATGAAGACAGTTTTCCGAAAGAAAAACATGGGAAAAGTCTATGCGAATAAAGGGGCAGTGAACATCTCTCTTAATAACTAGTAGGTTTCCAGACTCTGGGGCTGGCATGTCGCTAGTCTTTAGAAAAAGATACATTCATTTAATGGGACAATTTCAGCGACACCGTCTGTTAATTGTAAAATTCACTCTTTCTGTCTCTGTCTCTCATTTTCTGAAAAAGATGGTACATTAATTTGAGAGATCAATTCACCTGGGGTGGAGAGTTTTCTATCAGTGTGCCTTGTAGTACAGTGAAAAGGTAGGGCATCTTTTGAAGGGTTTCACAGTTCTCCCATATCACTATTTCTGAAACTGAGTGGCTGGTCTCCCTGGGGAGGTTGTGACCTCTTCCTCAGAGGGGGGAATAAAAAACACTACCCAGGGGAAAATGAAGGGGAGGGGCTGAAGAGAAGAGCTCTTTTCTCTTTCTTCTCTTGGAACTTGAAAGAACCAATAGGCCAGGTCTAAATTGAAATCTCACTCAATACAGAAGACTTCAAATGTTCTGTTGAATCAGAAATTAGGCCCCACTCAAGGAAAAGAATAATCAGAAGCTAGAAAAGACAAATTATAACAAGAATCCTAATACAAAAAAATAAAAAAAAGAAGAAGAAAAGAAAAGAAAAGAGAAGAAAAGAAAAATTCCCCAGTCATTCGTCTTTCCTCACCATCTGTCCAGCCTGAAGGGAGCACAGAGCAGTGGAGAGAATCTACCCATGAATACAGGCCAGACAGGCTCTAAGTTTTGCTTTGATGCTGCAGAGAGATAGTAACCTTCTCACTGGTTAGTTGAAAGGTAAAGAAATTGTACCAAGAGGAATTTTTCAGTTACTCAAACTTTTCCCCTCACAAAGAATTGAGCTGACCAACTTTTCAAACTAGAGTGCCACTTTCTCAGGCTGTGAAAGGCTGCCCACAATTTGACTGAAATTTCAATCCACTCTTGTGCCTTGCTCAATGCATGTGTATGTGTGGGAGTTGTAAATTAAGGCCTTAACCACCAGAGTTAATCTCTATTTAAAATCTGTATTAACCTTAATGATTTGAAGTGCACTGTCCAACACTAGGCTATTGAGAAGGAAGAAAAAACTACCCTCGACTATCAACAGTTTATTAGGGGCTTAACTGAAGAGACCTACTGTAGTAGTGTTCAGCTGAACAAGGCTATAGGCTTTTCTTGTGGAAAGGGAAAGAATTGAGGGTTTCATTAAAAAGTAATTTGTGCTTTATACTCACTCATTCAAAGAGAGTCTCAATTGCTCTTTATTCACACAGAGTTAATACAGTATCACAATGTTTCTCAATGAATGTGTTGTAACAAAAGAAAAATTTTACATTTTGAAAGGGAAAAATTCCTTCTAACTGCAGTAAGATTGATGGCTACTTAAAAGATTATAGAATGTTTCTCTCTTGCGCTCATGTTTAATGATGGAATATTATAATTTAAAAAGTTTTGCTTCAATAATGGAAGTTTAACTCTATGTTCAGGTCATTAAAAATATTAAAAAAAAATAGAGCTAAGTTGGTCAAATAAAAATGTGTCTTGTTACACTTTTCTAGAAAAAAGTGTTTTGAAGCTAACCAAGGACCTCAAAGTAACAACTTCATTTGTACCACATTAGAAAATATTGCTGCCTTAGCAGAGTTATCAGTGATTTAAAATCTCCCTTCTCTATCTGCAACACTCCTAAATGGAAGCTAATTTAAGGATTTGAAGACAGCACCAATTTCCTCTTTCAAACTATGGCTTAACATCGTGTAGAGCTTGACTGCTGTTATCCCCTGAGATGTACATCGTATCTTTAAAGTTCTTCATTGAGCAAGTAAGAAAGTAGACAGAGAGCTTACTCGTACCTCAAACTTAATGTCAAAAATCAAGAAGCATCAGGATATATATAAGTATTTTTCCTTTCCAGAAAGGAAGATTATTTTACAAATTGGTCATATATTCAGACTTTTCTGGCTTAGATATATGGTTCTTAATCTTTGCCGCCATCACGAGTATCATGAAGACCCCAGAAGGTCTAAGAGTGAGGAAGGCCAAAGACTGAATTATCCTCTTGCTCCTGAATAGCTCAACATCTCTCTCCTTCAATTCAGAGCACATTAGATTATAAGGTCAGCATGGAATGAGGAATCATTAGATTTATATCCCTAAAACTGGAGGGAAAAAATGGAGACTCTGTCATTTAGTATTCTCCAAATTAATGTTCATTTTATCAAGTCAAAATTATGTCTCATTGAATCACTAGGGAAAAGGCCATTGTTATTCCCATCGATTTACATAAAACCATTAGGAAAGAAATACCTCTATTTTTTCCAGTTTTGAAAGAACATGTACTTTAACTTTCACAGTGGCATACAGGCCACTAGGTTAATGTAGTTTGCATATTCATGAAGTTTTAAAACCAATTGACAGTTTCTCTCCAAGAGAAGACAAATTTATATAATTGTATTGAATTACATAATAGGCTGGTATCTAAACTTTTGAAGTAAATGGTACTTGAATTTTTCTATAAGAAATTGTTGTACCCAGATTAATGTAATTAAAACTATACCAGAAATAAAATTCATAAAAAAGAAAATAAAATTAATACTCATTAATTGTTTAGTATAAGGAGCCAAGTCAGTACATATGCAAAGACATTACAAACTACCTCTCTCCTACTATTTTCAGGTATGCCAATTAAAAATAAAAATGACGGGTGGCGCCTATGGCTCAAAGAAGTAGAGTGCCGGCCCCATATGCTGGAGGTGATGGGTTCAAACCCGTCCCAGCCAAAACCAAAAAAAAAGACAGTTGTTATTATCTTCTCAGTTACAAATGAGTAGATAATTATCTTTTTAAAGAAAATGTAAACTCCCACCATTTTTATTTTTATCACAGGATAAGTAATCATTTGATACTATGTAAACATTAAAATTTTTAAATATTGTAGCTTCTGGAGCAGAGCCTACTACTCTTTTAATTTGGTTTTGATCCTGTTGAGTGAATTATTGAAGGAAGGACACCCTGACTTGCGGAGCCTGGGATGGGAGGACAAGCACGTTTTTTCTTTTCAAACAGTCTGTTGCCTCTTTAGGGTCATCCTGCTCAACACTCACACTGTAATGTCCACAAACAGTACATGGATGTCTTCAGAACAGCGAGATTTACACAAAAATTGGTCAAGACAGTCCTATTTATTGTGCAATTTAAGATGGGAATTTAAGGTATGGCACAAATATCCCCCAAATCCTTATAAAATGGAATCATAAATAAATAGTCAAATAGTTGTAAATCAAAAAATAATTTAATTCAGGAAATTGATGAAATAATTACCATGAGCCCATTTGTTAATATGACAAAAAAACAGGAATACCCAAATCAGGAAGTTTCGGGGGGCATTTTTATAGGCCTGTTTCCTAGTTAAAAAAATTCCAATCTAGATGCTCAACTCAGATCCAGAATTATCTCTGGGATATGCTGAAGAATTTAGGAAACTAAGAAATCAGTTCAGCATACTGACCAAATGCCGAGAGCCCAAGCCCAGGTTTTAGCATTTACACACCTAAACTTTGCAGTGAACCATGCAACAGATTTAATGCAGGTTTGCATCACACGTGTTGCTGCTACAAGAGAAGCTGATGGGGTAACTGACGGAAGACTACACACGATTGCCCTGGCACCTGAGAACAGTGGCAACACCTGGGAGATAGATTCCTGTTACCGTGATTAAACTTTGCAGAAGGCAACAATTCAAATGTTATTTTGCCTTACATTAATTACTTTTAATATGTTACCCTGCCTTTAAAAGTGTAGCCAATACACAAGTCAGGGGGTTGGCAAATCCCTGTAAGATCAACCCTGAGTCTTTATATTTAAACTATTTCCTTTGAAAATCCAGTCAGGTGACACACAGATTTGGATTATTAAAGGTTGTGGACCTTGCATGCTGCTTGATATGTGGCCCAGGAGAACTGTGTCATTACTTACCTGTTACATCAGCAGCCATCAGCCCTTCTGCTCTGATGACTTTCACTTGGAGAAATCCCACATCTTTCAGGTTGTGAAATATTCTCAGTGGACCCTGCAAGACCACAACGCTGATATTAGGAAAGAAAAGTCTTAAGGAGTCTCAAAGACTGGGGGAGAAAACACCACATTTTATAGTCTAGCTCAGGGTCCACTGAAAGGGGTTCATTTGTATTTCTCCAGCACAAATTGTCCGTCCACCATCAAGAATGTGCACGTGCACACACACACACACACACACACACACTTTGAGTAATTATTGCCACGAAAGTAGATCTTCTGAAAGAATAAAAAAATCACATTTACTCTCCATAAATAAGTATCAATAGATGATGAAAAGTAAATTGTGGAATAGATATATTGCTTTCTACCTTTAATATCCCTACCAAAACACTCTAAGAAATCTTTCATCTGTAGATACAATGGCTTGCAAATTAATAATTCTTTTTAAATTTTTATAATATTGGCCATTTATTTTTAATACCTATTATGCTGTGAATTCACAGGGGAAAGGTTCCAGTAGCTCAGGGAGATGGCGTGCCTTTGAATGTGACAAGGCTTTGTATGACTATTATGCCATGAATTCACGGGGAATAAATAGATTCCAGCACCTAATATCACGGTTCCATTGATTCTCTTGGTTCTCCTGTGTGCTATGTTATATGCTTGTTATGCCATGAATTCATAGGGAATGGGTTCCAGGAACTCAGGCTCCTTTTCATTGGTTCTCACAAAGTGGGCTTCTCTGGGTGGGGCAGGCTGGTGCTTCAGTTGAACCCAGGTCCCTTTCTCTTTGGCTTCCTTCTTTTTCTGATCATTTTCCTTCACACGTTTCCAGAAGCTATCTTGGCTCTTAAAGAGCTTAATATGCTCAATACAAACATTTATCCTCTTAGCAAGAATCTTGCCCTTAACTTGTGTGTTTATAACAATGCCAACAGCATGCTGGGTGATGTAGGCTCTTCCAGTTTTGCCGTGGTGACATCTGTGTGGCCTGCCATTTTGAACAGGACCCATTCCCTTAACGTCTACAATATCACCTTTCTTGTAGATTCGCATCTATGTGGCCAAAGGAACAACTCTGTGTTTTCTAAAAGGCCTAGAGAACACATATGGGGGCCTCTCCTCTTTCCCTTTGTGTTTGTCATTTTGGTGAATTACTGAAAGATGGGTCTCCTTACTTTCTTTCTTTTTTTGAGCCAATGTCTTGCTCTGAGGCATAGCTGAGCTGGTCTTGAACTCCTAAACTCAAGAGATCCTGCCACTTCAGCCTCCTGAGTAGCTGACCCTGTAGGTGGATGCCACTGCACCTAGCAATGATTTTTAATATTGAATCTTAAGTTGGTGATTGTGTAACAGTCTTCAGGTTTTAGGGGTAAGAAAATCCACACTAATTATTTTTGTCTATTATTTTCTTCTTGATGACTGTTAGAAATTACATGTTCTAGGTGAGGGTTACATTATCTAAAGACTATCTCCTAATATTTATTTCAAAAGAATTATGCAGTTCTATAAATATTTTAAGTAAAAAACATACATAATCTTTTTAAAAATCAAATTGATGACTAAAGATAAATTCATAATTGGTGAGCAGTTTTTCTTAAAATTATTATTGTATTTGCTATTTTCAGTATGTATAGAAGAATGGAAACTTTGATAGAAAAACTAAATCCTAATGATAAAACCTATTTTATTATTAATTTTATAAATTAATAATAGTGATATTTTAATAAATGTAGTACTTGTAGGAATTAAGAGAGAGAAACCAACACAACAATTTAGAAGTCAAATTAATGGGCTCAAATACTATGAGAAGGAAACGGACCTATAGAATGCTAATATGCATTTGTTTACTTACACTTCAGCATTTTCTTATGATTTATACTTACAGCATTTTTCTTTTATTTCTATTCAGCAAATCAAAGGCACTTCTTTATCACAATTTTTTAAATATTTCAAAACCAGAGAGCATAACATACTTTTGCATAATAAAATTATCTATTAAAATGTTACTAGAGTAAAACTCATTCTCATCATTTTATTAATAATGTGAGAATATGAACAAGCAAATGCTTAGTGTGGTATGAATGTTATCAGTCCTGTCTGACTAGTCACTGTTTACATGGAAGCTATGACCTTGGTATGGAGGAGGAAATGCAGGCATATGAGTAATCATATAGCCTAACTTAAGAAATAGTATTTAGCATGAGGATTAACTCTTAATCTCTTATTTTTTAAACAATTGTTTATCACCAAAAATCTGTTAAAAATACCTAGATGACAGGGCTTAGTAAAAAACGTGCTCCTCTCTTATTTAAATGCCTCTAAGTTAAGGGTTTAATAGTAGGGGCTTTCCACAGTAGTCTTACAATTCAGAGGTGTGTAGGCATGTTGTATTCCTGCAGTGACATCGAGTTTGGGAAGCTTCTTATCTCAGAGCCTACTCAATGTTATAAACTAGGTAAGACTCCTACTCTAATGATGGTGGACTAGGGTTACTGGAAAGGTTCCTGTGCTTTAATTTTCAGGAGTAATTTAAACCAAGTTTCACTGTGACAAAAAAAAATACCACAGTCCTCACGTCTGAGAATCATTTCCCACTGGCAGCCTCATTCATGAGCACGCTGCCTTCTAGCCCCTCAGCTCTGGCGCTCTGCTTCCCATTTGGAGGGGTGATTATTGTTTGAAGGTTGCACTTCCCCAAGTCAGCTGACACTCAGTAATTTATTGCAAATTTCAACTGTGTAGGCCAGTGACATGCAGATTATAATGAGAACACCAAAAAAAGCAAATAAATATATCAGTTAAAAAAATATAACTTTAAGTAATGCTTAATCAAGAGGTATTCCCGCCTTGTATTTGTGGTTATTTTAGAAGGCCTGAAAACCCGGTGGCTTCTGAAGCCAGAAATTTCCATAGCAGAGGAATCTATGATTTGCTGTGAATCCTTTCAGCCCTCAATAGATGGGAAAAGATTGAAATGCTCTGGAGAGGAGTCCTCTTTATTTTTTTAATGAAAGGCTGTATAATATATTTTCTCTATGGCTGCAGCAGCTGTCAGGGAGAGCATCTCAGTTCAGCTCTATTACGGGAGAGGCAATACCCCATACTATGGCATCGAGATGCTCTGAGGGGCCAGAGCTGATTGACAGCTTGTCACCATGACGTCTTATTCCATCTCTGTTATGGAGAAAATTAATGTCACACCACCAGCCTTATGACTCGCTGTCATCTTAGAACCGCTCACCTTTTATCAATGCTCTAAATAACATTTCAAGCCCATCGTCTCACAGTGGACAATCCGGTCAAGGGACATTAAATCAGATGACTGTGAAATGTCATAATAAAAATGGAATGCTAACAACTTCTTCTCTAAACTAGCTCCTCTGGTTTTTAAACTGTGACAAGGGGGAGCAAGGGTTCCACACACCCGTTCTGAAAAGGTCATATAATCGCTCTTGGTCTGCTACCCATTACTACCTGCCCCTACTGACCTTCCCTTCTGTCCTCCCCCGAAAGAAGAAAAAAAGAAAAATGGAATTAGCCATCTTCTCAGGACGTGGTGATCAAATAATGGCTCACACAGTAATGCCCGTTTAATTTGTGGAGCTTCAATGCTTAGCAATGAACTGCTCCCCGACAGCAGCAGAGAGCTTTTCCAGGGCTGTTTCACAGCAGAGCAGGGCCAATTCATTCACTTTCCTGATCATGACTGATGCTAAATCAAATTCTTAAGTTTGACCTCAACTCCTAAAAATACACATGTCCTTATAGGAAAGCATATAAATAATTCTTCAAACGAGTAACGTCTTTTCCACGTCTCTCCAAATCACACTTCAGACTGATATAGCATTTATTCATTATTTTCATAATCTGCATAATAAAAAGAAACACACAGAAGCCCTAAAACAGAAGTCTGTCCCCTTGTACTGCTCTGAGTTATCAGTAGCACGTGTGCTATGTCGCATATAGTCGTCTGTTGGCGAGTTATGTCTCTAGAGGGAGGTAGAGGCCTCTGCCTGAAATTCAGGGCTGAAAAAACAGTTCACTTTTAAATATATTGAGCAAAATATAATCTGAGAAGTAGCTTAAACATTCACATAGTATTTTACATCTTATTGAAATAACTAACATTTGAAAGAAAGTGTGGAAACAAATATTCAAATTCTGACTGAAAATAGCTGATTTAAGGAAGTCCATCCAGCAAAAAAAAAAAAAATTCAATAATAGGTAGATTACTTCTAATTACTCAGGCAGCAATATCATCTTAATATATGGGATAATATCACAACATTAATCCATCAACTACAGTATTATAATTCCTAGAAGAATTTTTGTATTAATGTGGATTAATGCCTCTAAAATTATTTTAATTCATGAGGCTTACTTCTGGTAACAGGAGAATATGTTTTGGCAGGTAGCAAAATACGAAATAATCTTCATAATTGCAACTTACATTAGTAGATGCCACACAATACCTTAGGATCTTAGGTGGTTTAAAAATATATACTATTTCGCCTTGCTAAGTCACCTCTATTAAGCTGTTTATGATAACACCATTGGTGGGTGAGTTGTACAAGCATTAGCGGACAGCTGATTCAGGGGAGATAGGCAGAGTAAATTTGCTGAAGCACCCGTCCTGCTAATCTGCTTGAAGAATATTGTAGAGCATTAGTACCAGCACTTCATGTTATCTGCACAGCCTGATAAGGTACATCTTTATTAAATTCAGTTATTGAAAGGGATGTCAGTCAGCAAATAGGAAATTTTAAAATCTAAAAAAAAAAAAGGCAGTTCTTTGTTAGTCAGAGCTTGGTTTCATGGCTGAGTGTCCAGAGGAGCCTTCTAAGCACCTGGCAGCATTGTACAATACAAGCTTTGTAATTTTAAGTGGAAAAGCCTTTTTCCCAGCTTCGTGGGCGCTGAGGCATTTACTTTTTCAAGCCTCCACGGAGAGAGAACGGTGGAGTCAGAGCTCCCCTGCCTGCCCAGTCGGGAAAACTGCAGGGACCCGGGCGCTGCGCCTGGGGATAGTGGGCGGGGTGGAATTCGAGGAGGGGTTATTTCACTGACTCACTATTCCTATCACTCCACTTAGATCAAAAGGGACGCCAGCTTCCTTTTCATTTTACTTCACATTGAATGAAAAAAAATTAAAGGAATGACGAGAGGCCCTCCCGGGCGGTGGTAAATAAAATCACTTCTCTGCGACTACTCACTGGTCACCCACCTCCCAACTAACCCAAGTGCCATTAACGACATCTTGAACTTGGAGAGACCTGGAAATCTTCAGTTACACGACTTGGTGAAGTCATCTGAAGTAATGCTGTGCAAACTTGCCCTTCCTTCTGGGCAGGGTCCCAGCCTCCCAGCCCAGGAGAAACCAGGTCTCCCCGGCGCAGGTCGGGTCTGCCCTGGCCCAGCTCCGGGCTTCTCCTGATTCCGTCACACAGCGGCCCAGACACACTCGGGCCACACCAGCCGGACGATCCCCACGGTCACCAGTCACACCGGGCTCCAGAGGGCTCCATACGTACGTATCTCCTCAGGATCTGCTCCCGCTCCGTCTGGTCCTCCAGGGCGCTGAGGGACAGGTCGGCGACGCTGACGGAGGCCGAGGCCGTCAGGGTCACCAGCAGCACCAGGTGCCCCGCGCCGTCCTCCAGCTGCAGCTCCAGCTTGTGCGTCTGCTCCCTGCTGAGCGCCGACAGGTCCACCTGGCACCTGCGAACAAACGTTTCCAGTCAGCGCGGGTTTCTCTGGGGCCACATCCAGCATATGCGCAGAGCTGTGGAAAAACGCATCAGTCGGACGGAGCACCATTCGGGCCCCTGGCCGGGGGCGGCGGTCCAGCAGCTTCTGCACACAACTCACACACTCATGATCTCAAAGTCTATAATCCCTTATTGCTTATAAGGTGCAAACCACGTGCCTGAGATTTGACTGCAGTCCACGTCACCGTCTGCGGACAGCGGTGGGGACTCGGGTCCCCCGGCGCAGAACAGGTGGCCCTCGGAACCGACGGGTTCCTTTAGGACAATGGGTGTTTCCCCCATTAGAAACCGTGTTAAGCAATCACGTACAGACATGGCGCTGCCACACGTTTGGCAGTTTTAAAACCACGGCAGTTTGTTCACAGTGCCCTGCACGAATCTAAATAAACACACCAAATCCCCGAACTCGGAGCCGAGAGCGGGGACCCGACCGGAGCAGCCGCGCTGCCCAGCCCGCAGTCTGCCCTCCCGGAGCAGTACCTCGCCAGCATTTTTCATAAAAATGTCAATTGATTTTGAAGAGAAAGGTGATGTGATGACCAGGAGGCTAATAGAGGAGAGAAAGGGGGTGGCCAAGAACGAATAGTGTTGACAGCAGGGAATCTGCGGCTCTAAGGTGACAGTGAGGACGCTCGGACGCGGGGCGGTCAGCGGGCAGTCAGCGGGCGGGCTGCGGCCTCCTGCTCTTCACGCCTCTCTCCGCCTGTCTGGGGTTTGAGGCTGCGCTTTACATGTGACTCCTAGGAATGGGGCCTTGAAGCTTGTAGCTGGGTTCAACATCTCTTTAGCATGAGTGATTTTAGAAGTTGAACCAAAGACCAACATTTATCTTCTATTTTTGCCTTTCGTCTGGGACCAGACACAAAGGCGATGAAGAGCAATATTGACACAAGAAATGAAAACGAACAGATACGGCCCTGCTCAGTGGCAGAAAGTCTGCACTTGCTACTGGAAAAGTGAGAAGGGAGAGTCTGCACCAGGTCTCGGGGACACCTCCTGAAGTTAGGAGGTACAGTGAATAACTTAGTTTCTGCTAACACAGGGTCTTTTGACATGATACTCTCATGCTGTCTCCTGAGCTTAAGTTTAAAGCAGTGATTTTCAATGGGGTGTGACATGAGAGGATCTTAGGTGTGCTGTGAAAAATTTCAAAGATCATTAATTTAATTATTTCCTGAAGAAATTCAAAGCACAGTGAGTATGCTTGGTTTTTTTTGCTCTTTTTCTTGTCAACATAGTTTAAGTTGGAAGTACTAAAAATAAGTACGGATACTCGTCAGTTTGAGAACCAATATCTGTACTTATCAAACTTTAGTACTTGTTGTTTTAACTTCTGGAAGTTTAACTATAGGTTCAAGTGTGCCATGATATAAAAAAGGCTGAAAACACTGATCTAGAGGATGAAAAAAGCTATCAAATCCCTATCTAATATTCTCATTTTAATTGGGATTAAGTTCTTATCTATAACACCTGGAATAAATTGAGGGCAAAAATACAGCTGTGAAAAACATCCATTTTGAATATGATATTTTAGAGAACTTTTGCGCTCCTGGCACAGTGCCAGCCTGTAGTTTATTTAATGGGAATGAACCTTTGGCTTGGATTGAGAGTACAATACTAGAGAACTGAACAGGGCCAATAATTCAGAAAGTATTTTTCGTTGGATACAGTTGGAACCAAGAAGGGTCTTTCACTTGCTTTTTCTCCCTCTTTCTTCATTCTCTCATGTTGACCCTGCATTTCCCAGTCTTCCTTGCTTTATTCTTTTATATGCAGCTTCAGCATTCTTACTCTATAAAACACTAAACATACCAAAGCCTGCTGGAGATGTCCTGCTGTGCCTGCCCCACTCTGCACGCTGTGTAGATGCCAGCATCTCTTCACTTACAACAGTCACTGCCCTTGATGCTGTAGAGTTGGGACGGTACTCTAAAGATTATAGGGTTTAGGAATTGCAAACAGGCAACTTTCAGAGGAATCTGATCCACAGATTTGCTGTTTTTGCTTGGAGTGCTCAAACATAGTTTTGAATCTCAGTAACTGTAGGTTCAGGACAAATGCCTCTGAATTATTCCCATTACTGCCTATTATTTACAGCTGGCCCTTTCACTGAATTACTAAGTTCCAATATGCATAAAGATTTGTGATCCTTGCAATCTCCTTAATTTACAAATGGGAAAACTGAGGGCCAGAGAAGTTCCTTGACTGAACATAGAGGTTGTTATCAACACAGGCAGCACCTGAATCTGGAACTCTAGGGTCTAAAACCTAGGCCTTTTCTTTACCATCCTGTCATTAAGTAACCGTGCCTCCCAGGAGGAAGTCTGTGCTGGTAGAAGTTCCATTAAAGACAAGTGGAAAAAAAAATTATCTCAGGGAAGCGCCTGTGGCTCAAAAGAGGCCTCCATATACTGGAGGTTGCAAGTTCAAACCCGGCCCTGGCCAAAAACTGCAAAAAAAAATTAAAAAAAAAAAGTTATCTCAGCTTCTAGGTGTGGAATTGTTATCTTATTCTTTTTAAGTACACATAAATTGGGGAAGAAAGTTATAAGTTATTGCTCTTAGACCTTGATTAAGAGAAATTTACAAAATGAA